>CAUYRH010055126.1:0-33574 GCA_963574655.1 Perodicticus potto | reverse complement strand
ATTTAACTCCATTCAATATGATATTGGCTGTGAGTTTGCTTTAGATGGCCTCTATCAGTTTAAGAAATGTCCCTTCTATACCAATTTTTTTAAGTGTTCTGATCATGAAGGGATGCTGGATATTGTCAAAAGCTTTTTCTGAATCAATTGAGAGAATCATATGGTCTTTAAGTTTTAATTTGTTTATGTGCTGGATTACATTTATAGATTTATGCATATTGAACCAGCCTTGAGACCCTGGGATAAAGCCCACTTGGTCATGTTCTATAATTTGTTTGATGTGTTGTTGGATTCTGTTTGTTATAATCTTGTTAAATATTTTTGCATCAATATTCATTAGTGATATTGGTCTATAATTTTCTTTTCTTTTTGGGTCTATCTGTGGTTTAGCGATCAATGTGATGCTTGCTTCATAGAATGTGTTGGGTAGTATTCCTTCTTTTTCTATATTTTGGAAGAGGTTTAGTAATATAGGTACTAGTTCTTCTGTAAAGGTTTGGTAGAATTCTGACATGAAGCTACCTGGTACCAGACTTTTCTTTTTAGGGAGATTTTGTATAGTTGATGCTATTTCAGAACTTGATATAGGCCTATTCAACATTTCCACTTGGTTCTGGCTAAGTCTTGGTAGGTGGCGTGCTTCCGAGTATTGGTCAATTTCCTTCATATTTTCATATTTCTGAGAGTAAGGTTTCTTGTAATATTCGTTGAGGATTTTTTGAATATCTGCGAGGTCTGTTCTTTTTTTTTTTTAAATTTTTATTTATTTATTTATTTATTTGCAGTTTTTGGCCGGGGC
This sequence comes from Perodicticus potto, assembly GCA_963574655.1. Classification (NCBI taxonomy): domain Eukaryota; kingdom Metazoa; phylum Chordata; class Mammalia; order Primates; family Lorisidae; genus Perodicticus; species Perodicticus potto. The sequence continues at coordinate 32,775 of CAUYRH010055126.1, read as the reverse complement.
TGGGTATGAACCCGCCACCTCCAGCATATGGGGCCAGTGTCCTACTCCTTTGAGCCAAAGGCGCCGCCCTGAATGCTTTTTTTTTTTTTTTTTGCAGTTTTTGGCCGGGGCTGGGTTTGAACCCACCACCTCCGGCTTATGGGGCCGGCGCCCTACTCACTAAGCCACAGGCACCACCCTACGAGGTCTGTTCTTATTTCATCTTTACCATTTCTGATTGATGAAATTAGAGATTTAACTCTTTTTTTCCTGGCTAGGTTAGCCAAAGGTTTATCTATTTTATTGACCTTTTCAAAAAATGAACTTTTTGAATTACTGATCTGTTATATAATTCTTTTGTTTTCAATTTCATTTAATTCTGCTCTAATTTTGGTTATTTCTTTTCTTCTGCTCAGTTTGGGGTTGGAATGTTCTTCCTTCTCCAGTTGCTTAAGATGTCCTATTAAGTTGTTAACTTCCTCTCTTTCTGTTTTGTTGAGGAAGGCTTGCAGTGCTATAAATTTCCCTCTTTGGACTGCCTTTGCAGTATCCCAGAGGTTCTGATAATTCGTGTCTTCATTGTCATTTTGTTCCAAAAATTTGGTAATTTCCTTTTTAATCTCGTCTATGACTCAGCTATCCTTCAGCATAAGGTTATTTAGCTTCCATGTTTTTGTATGAGTATGCAGATTCCTGTTATTGTTGAGTTCAACTTTTATTCCATGGTGGTCCGAGAAGATGGAAGGAATAATTTCTTTTCTTTTAAATTTGCTGAGATTAGACTCGTGACCTAAGATGTGATCAATTTTGGAGTATGTTCCATGGGGTGATGAGAAGAATGTGTGTTCAATTTTCTTAGGATGAAATGTTCTGTAGATGTCTGTTAAATCCAGTTATTCAATGGTTAAGTTTAAATCTAAAATTTCTTTACTTAGCTTCTTTTTGGAGGATCTATCCAACACTGCTAAAGGAGTATTAAAATCTCTTACTACTATGGAGCTAGAGAAAATCAAGTTACTCATGTCTATTAGAGTTTTTCTTATAAATTGAGGCGCATTCTGGTTGGGTGCATAAATATTAATAATTGAAATCTCATCATATTGAGTAGTACCTTTAACAAATATAAAATGTCCGTCTTTATCCTTCCTTACTTTGATTGGTTTAAAGCCTATTGTATCTTCGAATAAGATTGCAAGAGCTGCTTTTTTCTGTTTTCCATTTGCCTGGAATACAGATGACCAACTCTTCACCTTGAGTCTAAATTTTTCTTTTAAGGTAACATGAGATTCTTGTATGCAGCAGGTATCTGGCCTGAGTTTTTGTATCCAGTCAGCCAACCTATGCCTCTTTAGAGAACAATTTAAACCATTCACATTAATCGAAAACAATGACAAATCTTTAGAAAGTCCAGTGGACATTTTTAATCCGTTCATCCTTGTGGAAGTTGGAATTTGATAAAAAGTTTCTGGGTGAGTTTACATTTGTGGTGGAGGATTACTCTGGTCATTATGGAGAATAGGTCTGAGAATATCCTGGAGAGCTGGTTTAGTTATGGCAAATTTCTTCAACATGTGGATGTCATTAAAGAATTTAATTTCTCCATCATAAATGAAACTCAGTTTAGCTGGGTACAGGATCCTGGGTTGAAAGTTCTTTTGTTTTAGGAGATTAAAAGTTGATGACCATTCTCTTCTAGTTTGAAAGGTTTGATCAGAGAGATCTGAAGTTATTCTAATATTCTTCCCCTTGTAGGTAATGGATTTCTTTCGTCTGGCTGCTTTTAGATTTTTCTCCTTCATATTAACTTTAGTGAAGTTAATTATGATGTACCTGGGGATGTCTTATTCGGGTTGAGTCATGCTGGGGTTCTGAAACTGTCTGCTATCTAAATTTCAGAATCTCTTGGCATGTCTGGAAAGTTCTCTATCATAATCTCATAAAGAAGAAACTCTGTGCCTTGTGACTCCACTTCGTCATTTTCAGGTATCCCAATAAGGCAAATATTGGTTTTCTTCGAGTTATCCTAGAGCTATCTGAGAGAATGATCCGTTTTTGCCTTCCATTTCTCTTCTTCTTTGAAAGTTTAGGATCGTTCGAAGGCTTTGTTTTCCATGTCAGAAATCCTTTCTTCTGCTTGCTCCATTCTGTTACTGAAGGATTCTACTGTATTTCTCAGATCTTTGAAGGCTGCAACTTCTTGTCTCAGTGTGTCAAAATCTTTGGTCATTTTGTCTTTGAATTCGTTGAATTCTTGAAACATCTTTTGGGTCATCTTTTGGATTACTGCTTGAAATTCTAATTCCATCTTTTCCTCCATTCTGCTGATCTTATTTGCTATCCAGACTCTGAATTCAATTTCTGACGTCTCAGCCATTTGCTTATTAGAGGGATCTTGTTCTGTATCTACCTTGTCGTTCCTTGAGGGAGTTGATCTACTCTGATTATTCAAATTGCCAGAGTTTTTCTGTTGATTCCACCTCATGATTATTTTCCACTGTTGCCAATGACCATCCTCAGAGTTGGGGAAGTGTCTCTCCCAGATCAGACCCCAGCAGGATCACTCTGTTGTTGCTGGGTTTTTGTAGGGAGTGATCCTGTGTAGCTCCTCTGGGACTCCCCCAGCATGGGAGTTCTGGCTGTGGGAGCGGTTCTTGAGTGTGACACGCCCAGATCAAGCAGCAGGGCGTGGGATGGTGCACGTGGTTCTGGGAGTGCCCGGCACCCCGTGGCCTTTGCAAAGGGAGCCCACACCTCCAGTAGTCTCTGGCTGGGAGGAGTGCTCCAGAGGGAGGGCATGAGTTGCACGGCCTCCTGAGTCCCTGGTCAGATGGACAGGATCAGTGCAGAGGCAGAGAGGGTAGGGGAGGATGCGGGTTGTGTGGCTCCCGGAGTTCCTGGCCCTGGGCAGGGTGGTGGAGTCCCTGGCTAGCGTGGGTGGCTGGCGTGAGCCACGCCTGGGCCCAGCAGGGTGTGGAGCAGAGCCATGCAGTGGTTCCAGCAGAGTCCCTTCAGCTGCTGATGGCGGGCTGAGGCCTGGCCAGGCACGGATCAGAGCCCCATGGGGGTCCTGGATCAGGGCTCTGCAGGGGTCCTGGTGGATTCCCTGGCTGTGGCAGGCGGTGGACCAAGGCCCAGCGGATTCCCTGGCTGCTGCAGGCGTCTGGCCGAGGCCTGGCCTAGCACGGATGGGTGCCATGTCGGAGCCCTGGCAGAGTCCCTGGCCATGGCAGACTGTGAGCGGAGGCCCGGCAGAGTCCCTGGCTGCTGTGACCAGGGGGCCAAGTCCTGGCAGAGCATGAATGGGAACTGTGCAGAGGTCCTGGCGGGTTCCCTGGCCTAGGTGTGTGGTGGGTGGCAGGCCAAGGCCCAGCAGAGTCCCTGGCCACTGCAAGTGGCGGGCCGAGGCCTGCCAGGGCATGGATCAGATCCGCACGTTAGTCCTGGTGGAGTTCCTGGCTGCGGTTGGCGGCAGGCTGAGGCCCGGTGGGGTGCCTATCGGGGCTGCATAGGGGTCCTGGCAGAGTTCCTGGCTGCTGCGGGCAGCAGTCCGAGGCCCAGTGGAGCATGGCTCAGAGCCGCGCTGGAGTCCCATGGAGTCCCTGGCCATGGTGGATGGCAGCCTCAGTGGGGCACAGCGTGGAGCCCCACAGTTCCGGGTGAAGTCCCTGGCCTGGGGGCTGGCAGGGGTGCAGAGGGTCCCTGAATCTCCTACCTGGCGAGCTGCCTGGTCCAGCAGACAAGGAGGGTGGGTGCTGCTCAAACCCTCCTCCCTCAGTTTCAGCAGGGGTCAGGCATCTGGTGCATCAGGTAATGGGGTGGAAGGGTCTACTGGAAGTTCAGAATGGTGGAAAACTTAATTCAGTTTTTCTGCTTGTAGCTTGGTTTCCTGGAGTCGCAGCTTGCCTCAGCAGAGGTGAGCTGCAATTATTACTTCTCTCTCTCGGCTGGGCTCCCAATCTTCGGCTCAATTGGGCAGTTTCTGGAGGTTATCTTTCCTTTTGGACAGAAGCCTTTGTTGGAAGCTGCTTCCATTCTGCCATCTTGCCCCTCCTTTGGAATCCAAGATCTTAATCCCTAGCTGGCAGGTCCTCTTCTTATAGACGTGTCTTTCATCTCAGTTGTGGTCCTTGATCAATGTGGTGGAGCCTGCAGTAGGAAAGTTCTGTGTGTCTGTGGCATCATCTATTTTGCACCTTGGTTCAAGTTCTGAGACCTGGCTGTTGGTTTTGAGAAACTACTTAACTTCCCAAAGCCTCACTTTCACCACATGTAAGAGGAGGAGGTTGGATGAGGGTGGGGGTTCTGCCCAGGGGACTCTCAACCTATACTGCTTTGTTACCAGCTTCTACCCACTCTTCAACAGAAACCACTGAATGGGCCAACCTTCCCAGTTTCTTTTTTTCTTAAGGTTTTTTGTTTTGGGGGTGGTTTAGAGACAGAGTCTCATTTTGTTGCCCTCAGTAGAGTGCCGTGGTGTCACAGCTCACAGCAATCTCCATCTCCTGGGCTAAGGTGATTCTCTTGCCTCAGACTCCCGAGTGGCTGGGACTATAGGCGCCCGCCACAACGCCCCACTATTTTTGTTGTTGTTGTTGCAGTTTGGCCAGGGCCAGGTTTGAGCCTGCCACCCTTGGTATATGGGGCTGGTGCCCTACTCACTGAGCCACAGGCACCACCCATTAGAGTTTTCTTAAGATGGAATCTCACTCAGTCACCCTGGGTAGAGTGCCATGGCGTCATAGCTCACAGCAACCTCAACTCCAGGGCTTACGGGATCCTCTTACCTCAGCCTTCCAGGTAGCTGGGATTATAGGCCCCCACCAAACCAGGCTAGTTTTTCTATGTTTAATAGAGATGGGAGTTTCACTCTTGCTCAGGCTGGTCTCAAACTCCTGAGCTAAGGCAATCTACCCAGCTTGGCCTCCCAGAGTGCTAGGATTATAGGTGTGAGCCACCGTGCCCAGGCCCCAGTTCCTTTTACCTCTCCCTTGCCTGCTTCCTCTTGGTTCTATTTTGCATGCAATATATGAGTGTAATAACAACAGCAAATAATGCTTTAAGGATTAAAGAATTTTTTTCTTTGCTGACTGTAACTTCGTTAATTCTCACAAGAAGATAGATAATATCTTTAAAAATTATTTGTATTTCTAATTATGGTTCAACTTAAAATGTTTTTTATTATTTAGTTTTTATTTTGTAATCATAAACTTAACTCTGCAATCCAGCTAGACATGGAGAAGAATAAGGAAAATATGCAATTCAAATAATTGCAGTGAGAGCACAGAGATCACAGGATATTGCGAGCAAATGGGGTAGATGGGTGCTCTCCTGAGCTATACAAGGAATGGTTTGGTGGTTGAAATATTAAGTCAAATTTATTATAGTTGTCCATAGTCAGTAATGGTGATCTTCTTGCTGGTCTTGCCATTCTTGGACCCAAAAAAGCTCCATGGCTTCTACAACATTCATGCCTTCTTTCACCATACCAAAGACCACATGCTTGCCATCCAACCACTCAGTCTTGGTAGTACAGACTGGGAACTGGTTGTGTTGGGAACGGCATTTGCTATGAATAAGATGCCAAGACTTGTATGCTTCAGGACAAAGTTCTCATCTTCAAATTTCTCCCTGTAGATAGACTTGCCACCAGTGCCATTATGGTGTGTGAAGCTACCACCCTGGCACAAAAACCCTGGAATAGTTCTGTAAAAGCAGGAACCCTTATAACCAAGTCCTTTTTCTCCAGTGCTCAGAGGACGAAAGTCCTCTGCTATCATCTGCAAACAGCTCTAATCTGTTAACATAGCTTTAAGGATTAGAGAAGTAGGCACTTCTTGGTTTCCAGGTCCTTGAAGGAGACGCGGCCCAAGGGCTCACCATCTGCAGCAAAATCGAAGAACCCACTGGGGTTGACTATGGCTGATACCAGACAACTATAGGAAGTGGCAGCATCTGTAGAGCCAACTTAAACATATGTATGTATATATATATATATTTTTTTTTTTTGTAGAGACAGAGACTCATTTTATTGCCCTTGGTAGAGGGCCATGGCATCACATAGCTCACAGCAACCTCCAACTCCTGGGCTTAGGCGATTCTCTTGCCTCAGCCTCCCAAGTAGCTGGGACTACAGGCCAAATTAAATGTATTTTTAAACATTTAGGGAGTGGATCAAGATGGAGGACTTACATGAATTTCCTTCCCTCATGACCCAAATCCCATAAAAATAAGAGAAAAAGTAATTTTTAATTCTAATCCATCTACTACTTTGTGGGGGCAATGAAGGTGTTATTCATGGACCAGACATTTTAAAGAACTTCTGAAAGATTTAATTTAGATGTTATCTGATCTATGGAGAGGGAATTTTAGAGAAAATCACAGCCCTGAACCCAGCTTTCAGCTCAGAGTACACAGGTGAAGGAACAGATAAGGGATCTGGGATGACGATGGGGAACCTTTGTAGGCTGGTTGAGTCCTTGACCTCCTCGCTTGGGGTCAGCAGAAGTGTGCACACCAAGAATGAAGTGCAGGCTGGGGCACAGGTTGCCCCTGACCCCAGATGATGGAACCTCCCACACCAAAAGACAAATGGCTGACACTTCCCCACCCACGCTGCAGCATATCTCACCCCCACACTCCTCAAATGCAGGTGCAGAGAATAGATACATTGCTCACTAGCAAGAAGACTGCACCTCAAATACAAAGACTAGCATAACCCCAGAATCTCTAAGTATTTTAAAAAAGAATCTACCCCTGAAAGAGAAAAATGAATATATAAGTAAGTAGAGATCATAAAGCAAACAGATGGCAAACTAAACGTGATTAATCTATTCAGAAAGATAAAATAGGATATTATATTCATAAATCAGGGTATGTTGAAATTAAAACATAAATATATGTATTTTTCTCATTATTATAGAACATGTGCTAATTCTAGAAAATACAAAATAGCATATAGAAGAAAACTAAATCATTCATGATCGCAACATTGAGAGAAAACTTTTAGTGTCTTTCTTTTCAGTCTTCAAATATGTATATATGCAAATCGATAAACATGTATATTATTTTTCAAGTAATTTTTATACAAAAGAGATCACATTGTTGGTATCCTGCTCTAAAAGAACTCTGAAGCCTAATTTTATATTCTGAACATCTTTCCATGCCATTAATCATTTGTTTTTTCCTTTTGGAGACAGAGTCTTGCTTTGTTGCCTGGGCTAGAGTGGAGTGGTGTCATCCTAGTTCACAGCAACCTCAAACTCCTGGGTTCAAGGGATCCTCCTGCCTCAACCTCCCTAGTAGCTCACTGCAACTGGATAATTCTTCTATTTTTATTAGATATGGGGTCTTGCTCTTGTGCAGGCTGGTCTCAAACTCCTGACCTCAAATGAATCTCCCCCCGCCCCGGGCCTCCCAGAGTGCTAGAATTACCAGCATGAGCCACTGCCCCAGCTTACATGTTATTTTTAATACATACATTATACCATATGGATTACCATAATGTGCCAATCCTTTATCTCTATACATCTAGATTGGTTCCAAAACTTTTCACAGTTATGAATAAATAATGCTTGGATAAGTATCCTTGAATGTGGCTCTCTGAGATGATAACCCTAAAAGCCCATTTGGTGTATGGAATCATCGTTATAATAGGAACAGCTAGCATTTATTGAGCATGTTGTATATAGGCAAGTGACTCCATACTAGTTTATGTATCTCCAGATCCCATGTTTCTACTTTTGCTCACAAGTGTTGCTTTTGTATACTATTTTATTTGGAATCTGAAATGCTGGCTTTGCCACTTGCTAGCTGAGGGACCTAACACAAGTTGCTGTAGGTCTCTAAGCCTCAGTTTCATTATTAATAAAATAGGGACAACAACAACAACAAAAAAAATAGGGACAACAATGTTGCCCAACATACAGGCTTATTGTGAGGATGACATGAGATAATGAAAGCAAATAGCACAATAAATGCTTGGCACATGGAAAGAACGTGGTAAATATTAGCCGCTCTTATTAGTCTATCCATGGAGCTAATCAGAAATTAACATTGCTTATTTATTCACGCAGTGGGGTGTGCTCCACCGGCCTGCCTTGATAGTCTCTTTGTCAATCACACTGCAGCTGAGACTTTCCTCATTTGCCCTTCAAATGCATCTAATCCAAGGAGGGAGTTAGTGGGGGGTGTGAGAGCGAGAAAGGTCTCAGGGTTCCCTCCAGCCTTCTGCTGGCTGCAAAAATTCAACAGGAATCTGCTTCTGGAGGGGCTGGCTTCCCATCTGGCTGTAATCACCCACTTCCAACCCACAGCGTGAGTACCTCACAAATTAGGGAAATCAGAGGCAGCCACTTCAGACCGAGCACAGGCAGCAGGATGCTGAGTGGCTGCAGAACCACTTGCCGCAGCTGAATTAACAAGCTTCTTGGGTTGAAGGTTTTAATTAAAAAATGCTAGAGAATTATTTCCTTAATTCAGATACTTCTTAGTAATCGCTTTCCTCTGTGCTGCCCTGAGATTTTATCTACAGCTTGCTTAATGAATGGTCTCAGCAGCCTGAGCTACATAGGACCAGAGGTGGAGTTTCACGACTTGAGTGTTGGATGGGTGTTGTTCAGGGCTCAGTCCTGGGAGCCCAGACCTCTTCACACTGGGTGTTCCCTCTGGGCCCTTGCATCCTCTCCCACGGCTTCAGCCATGCACCATCACCTCGTCCATTGGCTTCATAGCATGGAGCTCTCCATGGTCCTCCAAACCCCTGTCATAGCCGCCCAATGGGGACCAGCATAGGCAGCCATAGGTCTAAAATAATCTCCTCCTCTTCTTCTTCCTCTTTTTGTAGCCAATTCAGTACATGGAGTACTGAATCTGTATACCTAAGCTGGGATGCTGGGACACCTTAGATTCCTGGGGCAGATACCACGCCCTAAGCATCTCTCTCCTCTTTGCTATTTTAGGTCATACCAGACTTTTATCCACCAGCTCCTGCATTTTGTGGTCTGAGTCTTCTTTTGTCCCTATAACCTACTCTGTCACTATATAGTGGCTCGGATGTGCTGGAGAATTGATGCCCACTCCCAGAAGCAGCCTCCAGCTAATACTAGCAGGAGCCATGTGTAGAGGCTCCAGCTCCCTTGTTGCCCAAGTGCAATGTTCTATACATCCCCCAGAGCTCCCCAGCAGGATTAAGCTCTACTTGCCCAGGCTGGTGGTTGACCAGACAGCTTATCCTTTATCAGTTGCTTTCTCTTCTTCTCTCACCTCCCCACTCCTCCATCTTTACCTCTTAAATGTAATTCTTCCTCTTGAATCCCCATCTCATGGTCTATGACTAGGGAGCAAATTAAGGATTTTCCTGTGTCCTTTTCAGCCACCATGTCAATCCATCTTCAACATCTGTCTCCCTAAATATCTCTGCAGCCTGAACTCTTCCTTCCTCCTGCTGCTGCCTTAATCCAAGCCTCTGGCATCTCTAATCTAGACCACTGCCTAGCCTCTCCCACACTCTCATCTTTCCCCTGAAATCCATCATATGGGTGCACTCGAGGTGACCTTTAGAAAATGAAGCCTGGAGCCCAATGTGGGTGGATCACTTGAGCTCACGAGTTTGAAACCAGCCTAAGCAAGAGTGAGACCCCATCTCTAAAAAAATAGCCAGGCATTGTGACTGGGGCCTATAGTCCCAGCTACTTAGGAGGCTGAGATAAGAGGATTGCTTGAGCCCAAGAGTTTGAGATTACTATGAGCTATGATGCCACAGCACTATACGGAAGCAAGAAATTGAGAGGAGGGAGAGAGAAGGTGGAGGAGGAGAAGGGAGGGGCAGGGAGAAGAGGGAAGAAAATGAAGCCTGGTCATACTTTGCCTCTGCTTTATCCTCCCAGTGACTCCCCACTGCCTCCATGATATAGACCAAATTCCCTAATTTGACTCACAAGCTCCTATGGTATGTATCCTAAGGCCCTTCACATGCTGTTTCCTGAAATCCTGGACCTCCCTTGGCCACTTGTTAGGCTCCCCTATTCATGATGAGCTTCAACAATCACCCCTTAAGGGAAGCCTTGTCTGACCTATACTCTACTCCAAACTGAATTAGTTTTCTAGAGCTGCCATAACAGAATACCACAGACTAGGGGACTTCAACAACAGACACTTATTTCCCCACAGTTCTGGAGAATAGAAGTCCAAGGTCTTCTGTTAGTGATTGAGGTTCTCTCCTTGACCTGCAGGTGGCCACCCTCTTGCTGTGTCCTCCTTGTGTTCTCTGTGTCCTAACATCCTCTTCTTGCAAGGACACCAGTTATATTGGGTTATGACCCTATTTTACCTTATTCATCTCTTTAAAATCCCTGCCTTTAAATGCATCCACATTCTGAGGTCCTGGGAGTTAAGACTTCAACATATGAATTGAGGGGGGTGCAATTCAGCTTATTACAGTTATCTTCCTTTTTGTCCTCACAGCCCCCACTCCAGCCTTCCTCTGGGTTAGAAATGATCACCTTCTTTTATACTGTTCTGTGTATTCATCTTTCTTCCCAACTAGACTGCTTTTTTGAGGGCAAGGACCCTGCCCCCACTGCTGTATCCCCACAGTACCCAGAACATTGGCTGGTGCACAGTAGGTACTTGGCCAATATTTGTGAAGCATGTGAATATAGTTTCCATCTTGATCATCCTTAGTTTCTATCTTGATCATCCTGAGAATTAAGTGAGAAGAGAAATAAGGAGAACCCATGGGCATAGGGCAAGGCCTACCTGTCTAGAAGACACTGCCAGCCCCATCACCATGCCCAATGTTCCTTTGGGAAATTGTCCCAGGGGGGTTTCTCTTTACTAGCTGGTCACCCCGTGCTCCTCATTCTAATATCTCCCCCAGCCAGACCAATGTGAGGAATATATACAGTAGTGCTTGGCAACCCTGTGACTTCTTCAACTGTAACCATCTCAGATAGATCCTTAGCAGTTGCAAGGAAAGGAGCAGTTAATCTTGTCCAGGGTGGGTCACCCTTGTTTACAGGTTTGAATGGAGGTGGAAACTGCTATATTGTTTCATGTCCAACTTTGGCAAATCAAGAGATACTTTCCTTTTTTTGTTTGTTTGTTCTTCTCTTAACAATTTTTTTAATTAAATCACAACTGTGTACATTAATGCATTTATAGGGTACAATGTGTTGATTTTATATACAATTTGGAATGTTTACATCAAACTGGTTAACATAGCCTTCACCTCATTTACTTAATTATTGTGTTAAGACATTTATACTCTACTCTTAATAGATTTGACATGTACCCTCTAACCTGCAGCATCGGTGAGATCCCACCTTAGTGTGAACATTTTAAAGATGACTTTTTTTTTTTCTCATTGATTGTCTTGCCAGCTGCTGTCATCCTTTAATTAGATGTCTTCACTTCTCCCAAGCCTCTCTGACAAATAGATAATAATGATCTATAAACAAACATGTACATGCACCAGGGGAACAACTCTTGAAAAGAACTCTGCATAGCAGGAGGGAGGCAGACAACCAAAGCATTGAAGGTACTCAGACCTCAGTTAGAAACTTGGTTCTGCCACTGATACCTGATAGAATGTCCTGTGATGATGGAAATGTCCTATACCTCTGCCATCTAATAGGTAGTCACTAGCCACATGTGGCTGTTGAATTCTTGAAATGTGGTTAGTGTGACTGAGGAACTGGGTTTTTATTCATTTCAATTTTAATTAATTTAAATTTAAATAGCTACATGTGGTTAGTGGCTACTATCCTGCAATAGAGTGATTTAGAGGCCAGTCATGTCACCTCCACGACCCTCTCCTTCCTCCCCTATAGAATGGAAATAAAATTCTCTGTTGCAGCGTGGTGTAGTGGCTCATACCTGTAACCTTAGCACTTTGAGAAGCTGAGGTAAGAAGATTGCTTGAGGTCAGGAGTTCAAGACCAGCTTTAGCAAGAGAGAGACCTTATCTCTACCAAAAGTAGAAAAATTAGCAGGTTGTAGTAGTAAATGCCTGTAGTCCTAGCTACTTGGGAGACTGAGGCAGAAGAATCACTTGAGTCCAGGAGTGTGAAGTTGCAGTGAGCTGCATTGATGCCACTGCACTCTAGCCTGGGTGACAAAGCAAGATCTTGTCTCAAAAAAGAAAGGGAAGGGAAAGGGAAAGAAAAGGGGAAAGAAAAGAAATCTCTTTATACCTGTTGCATTAGGACAATATTAGCTAGCTGTTGCAACAAACAGGCTCCAAAACATAGTGCCTTTGATAAGTTAGAAGTTTATTTCTTGCCCATGTAATATTCTAGAGCATTCCCCCTCTGAGGAACATTCAGGGACTCAAACTAATGGACTCTGCTATTTCCAACACATAGTCATTCTAGCTATCCTCATCCAGTCAGCAAGAAAGGGAATGAAGCAGAATTTCAAAGCTAGAGATTTTCTCTTTAGTAATTGAGATAGAATTAGCAAATCATGTCCACTCTTCAAATCTCGGTAAGATGGTACTCTCATTACCATGCATAACTGCAAAGAGGGCTGAGAAATTTAGTTCCTGGCTGGGCAGCGATGTCCTAGCAAAAACTCTCCAATTGTGAAATAAGGAAGGAAGATACAGGGTGTGCCAGAAAATGTATATACATTTTAATAAAGAAAAAAGTGTATTAAAATTATAATACTCAAGTAACATATTTGACTTCTGCAGTTACAAGAGACATGAGATACAAGATAACAAATGTAATCAGTATATATATTGAGTATTTTGGGAGACAGATAATTGGCTGTTCATAATGGTTAAATGGTATTATCTATGTACCTGTGTATCAGTCAGCATTTGTGGTTTAAAAAAAAAAAAAGAACTCTAATGTTTAATGTCTTAGAACAACAATGGTGAGGGTGGCGATTTGGGCTGATTTCACTTGAGTGCTTCTAGTCTCAGCCGATGTCAGCATGGTTTACACGCACTGCTTCCTTCTTTCCTCTGGTGGGTTGGCTGGGGCCCAGCTGCTCTAGGATGGCCCAGCTGGACACCTTGTCTCTGCCCTACTTCATTTCTTGTCTTCCAGTGGGCTAGTGTTCTCAGACGATGGGGGAATACACACAGACTGTTGGAAGTTTAGGATTGGAACTAGCACCCAGTCACTTCTGTCATATCCTGTTGACTATTCAGGGGTAGGAAAATAGACTCCATCTGTTAGTGCACAGGGATGCAAGATTTTGCAAAGGAGTGTAGACACATGGAGGGGAATAGTTGGAACTATTTTTGTAAACAGTCTTTTATAACTTAGTATACAATTTACTCAGTAAATGATGCCTTGTATTATGTTATCAATGCATGAAGGCAAATGTGTACTGTCCACTCATCTGTTCATTCAAACATGTATTGAATATTTACAATGGGTCAGGCTTTATGCTAAAGATTGAGACAGTATTTGGATGTGTTGGGCATTGAACTCTACAAAGAAGTCAAGTTAAAGGGAATAAATAAACTTTTCTACTCTCTAGCCCTTGACTGGTGCCCAGAGTCCTCTTTTTGTTTCCTAGGTACCTTTGAGGAAAAGGTACCTTGTTCACCATGACCGCTGTTATTTTGACTATGCTGTGTCCACCTCTCCTGAGCCTAGGTGAATTACCAATGAGGTTTGTGACTTGTGGCCTTGCCTGCTGAAGGGCAGCACTGTAGGATATTTCCTGCATGAGCTGACAGATGCCTTTGTAGAGAGAGAGAATAAACAGCCCACGGATTCAAAGGGCTATAAAAGGAAGATTTCTTGCTTCAGCGTAAAATGACTTGTTTTGCCTGCGAGATGAATCAGAAGCATAAAGGGTGATGAATGGAAGTGATTTCCAAAGCACTGGGAAATATCATGTGCCCCCCAGTGAAGTCACATCTGGTGACTGAGAGATACATCTTGCACCCAATAGCCATCTCTGTCTCTGCCTCAGGTACCTGTAACCTGCTCCCACTATCTTATTATCAAAGCTAGACTCCTCAGTTGAGAACCTGGTTAGGGACATGGTCTCTTGATCTGACACCTCGCAAACAAAAGGAAAATGCAAAGAGAATACCTGAGATAGGGAATCCTGGAAAGATAAATATTCCTGGTTTTGCCTTACTCTCCCACCTCTTTTTGCTTTAGGTTGCTTTGGGCATCTGAGCAACTCATCAAAGAAGCAGACAGGGACAAGGTGCATTGGGAAAGAGTCATTTGTTGGGAGATTTCTCTCCTCAATATCTTATTATAAAAAATTTCAAACCTATAGTTAAGTGGAAAGAATTTTATCTACCCCTAGATTCTAATTCTTCCATTTTATTTTTCTTACTTTATCACTTTTCTGTTGTGTTGGGAAAATGTGCCCATTTTTCTTTTATTGATACATTTCAAAATAAATTCCACTCATTACCACACTTTGGTGGGGATTTTTTTTTTTTTTTGAGACAGAGTCTTAAGCTGTTGCCCTCAGTATAGTGCCATGGCGTCACAGCTCACAGCAACCTCCAACTGTTGGGCTCAAGTGATTCTTTTGCCTCAGCCTCCCAAGTAGCTGAGACTATAGGCACCTGCCATAATGCCTGGCTATTTTTTGGTTGTAGTTGTCATTGTTTCACAGGCCCAGGCTGGATTAGAACCCGCCAGCTCCAGTGTAAATGGCTGGTGCCCTAGCTGTAGCTGAGGTACAGGCGCCAGGTCGAGAATTTTTTTTTTAAGATTGCTCATATCAGCAACCCACACACAGGTCCCTGAACCAGTATCCAGGGGACCTGCATTTTAAACAAGTTTTTACACAACTTCGCAAATGAGAAAATGGAGGCTCAGAGAGGTAATAGGATCTGCCCAAGGCTGTATAGCAGGCAGGCAGTTGCTGAAGCTGGGATTTGAACTCAGGGCTCTTATGCTCCAAGTGTGTGCTCTGTCCCTTCTGCTACAAGGGATACCTGGGAGGTCAACCGCTGTCAGGTCTCCTGGGCCAGAACTGCCTGGGAAGAGGCACTTGAGGCACACCAGCTTAGTAACTATGTGTCTGAATTCCCTCAGCTCTCCTGCCTAGAGAGTGAGACTTTGGCCTGACCCAAGCTTAGAGCCCATGGTTCTACCCATCCTGAATGTTCCCCAAAGGCAGGGGTTGTGTGTAAGACTTTTTCTGTAGCCCTTGGACTGAGAATTATGAAACCTCTTGAAATCTGTAAAATGAAGATAACAGTGGGGTCTGACTCATGGTTTTTATGAGGTCACTATGGAAATACACAAGTGCTAAAAAGAAGTAGCTTTATTATGATATTCATTAATAAGAGTAGCCTTTTTAAATCTTAATCTATAAATTCAGGCAGGCATGAAAATAGAACTTAAATTTTTTTCTCTAACTAAACTCAGTTTTATTTTGAGCTCCTGTCTTATATTAGATCCCTCAGAAACACCCTGAGGCGAGGATTCATGTAAAAGTTACTTATAAGGAATGGGCTCTAGGAAAATCTGATCAAGGAACAGACAGTGAGACTCCAAGGGAAGAAGTCAACCAAGGACTCCAGGAGGAACATTCGGTCAGTCCTGCAGGGAGCTGGGGCCAGTGATGATCACATCCAGATCAGGGACATAGAAGCTGGGATATGTGCATCTCCCTCCCCAGAACCCAACAGGCATTAGCTGATGGCTGTCCTGGGTATGTGAGTATACGAGTGCTTTGGGTTCTATACCTGGGCAAGCCAAGGGGTCCTAGAAGCCTGGGGCACAAAGAGATGCAGGTGCTGGCCACATACAGCAAGGCACACAGGGAACCTGCACATGACTGGCGTCTGCTGCAGATCCCATCCTACCTCAGAGCAGAAATCTAGTCTGGGTGCCATTGGGTTCCCCAGAGAGCATACCCAGTACCAAAGCATGGCGCTGGGATAAACATTGGATGCTTCCTTTCTAGTCTGTTGACTGGCAACAGCTGCCATGTCCTTGACCTGTCTACCCTTCAGGCATCTCCCCATCTAAGTCACTGCTGAATGAGTCTGTATTTCCGGCCAAACCATCCTTTCAGTCCTCCAGCTCAGCCTGTAGGAGTCTTGCTGCTGCTGTCACACCATTCTGGGATTTAGGCAAGTCCATTTTCAGGACCCAGTTGGGCACCTGGATGGTTCTTCTGCTACACCAGGTTGCAGCCCAGGAGTCAGACCTAGCAGGTGCGGGGCGCTGAGAACTCCCAGGCTTTCCCAGCCACCCTGCCCAGGCACATCCAAGGGCAGCGCTGGTGCAGCGCCTGCTGCTCCCAGACACCCCAACTTCCCCAGGGGTCCTATGTCATTTCCCCCCAATCAGCCTGGGAGTAGGATGGATGAGGAGTCTGGGGCTTCTCAGGCCCTGAACTCACTGATTCTCCTCTTTGCTAAAAATAGAACATCTTGTCCTTACTAAGCATTCTTCCAAATATTTCAGCAGCAGCACAAGAATGCCTCTCAAACTTTAGCGTGTGGCAGAATCACCCAGGGAACTAAATAAAACTGCAGCTTTACACAAATCAAATGTCCAGAGATTCTGATATAAGTGAGAGACTTCAAGACCCACGAGTCGGGGGCTTGACTATTTTGTTACGCCTTCTCTTCTGTGTCAACTCTTGCTGGGGCAAAGATGGCTTGCCAGTCAGCTGTTGCCAAAATGGGGATAGAGGATGAGCTAGAAGGAAATGCAGTGGGGAAAATTACTTCAGCTAATATTCCAGAACATCATGCTACTTCGCAAGGCTTTCTTCTAATGTGTGAAGCCTTTTTTAAAATTGTTGTAAACTCTAATTGTTTAATCTCCAAGAGCCCTCCTTATTTATGTTCACATGTCCTTATTACGTGTGTACAAATACACCATTATGGATTGTTTTTCCTCTCTGTAGCAGCCTCTTTGCCAATTCCTCCCTACTGTATTTTTATTTCTTTATGAAAAAGATGGGTGTAGACGGAGCTCCACTTGGCTATGAACTGTTCCTAAAATTTGTATGAAAAGGTTGCTGTGTAAGAGACCACTTGCAGAGCTAGGGTCAAGGACTTCCCAGCGATTGAGGTGAGAGGACTGCTTGAGGTCAGGAGTTCAAGATCAGCCTGAACAACATAGCAAGACCTCTTCTCTACAATAAATAAAAAAAATTAGCCAGGCATGGTGGCGCACGCCTGTAGTCCCAGCTACTCAGGAGGCTGAAGCAGGAGGATCTCTTGAGCCCAGCAGTTTGAGGTTGGTCTAAGCTATGATCATGCCACTGCACTCCAGCCTGGGTGACAAAGTGAAAGCTTCTCTCTAAAATAAGAAGAGTAAAATAAAAGATACCACTTGCTTTAGGGGAAGGGAGCTGGCAGAGGACTGTGGCCCAGAATGTGAATTCCTGTCTTACTTTTTAGCTGTGTGTTATCGCAGGCAAGTTAATTTCTCTGAGTCTTAGTTTCTTAAACTGGAAAATTGGAGTAATAATATCTACCACAGAGGGTGCCTGTGAGGACCGGATGAGCAAACCTATGAAGATGCTTAGCACAGGAAATGTGCAGCTGTTACAAGTATCCATAATGACAGGTGTTTGAAGTGTGAAGGGCATTTTAGCCTGGGGCTTATCCTGGGAGTTTTCCATTTGGTTCCCACTACTGTTTCTTTTTGTGTTTCCATTTAGCTGCAGATGGGAGAAGGAGGGATTGGAGTGGGTTTGAGAAAGAAGCAGGGGGTGGGAGCTTGAAAAATGTCAGTTATGGGTGGCCAGTGAGGGAAAGGGTTCTAAGCTTTTCTAGAGAATTTCCACTTCACATGAGACCAAAAATGTCTTTTAGGATCCCATTGGCTATGAGCCGGCTTTGTTAGAAATGACACTTGCAAAGAGCAGTGCATAGGCAAAATGGTGAAGAGTATGCTTAGATGATTTCTAATTTTATGTCTTAAAGGAATTCCAAATGGGTGGGAGAAGAGGAGTAGGGGGTGTGTACAGAAACCAAATGTACAGCAGCTGCCATTTACCAAGGGGCCGCTATGTGCTAAGCACTCTTCTAACAACTTTACACGTACCATCTCATTTCATCCCTGCAGCAGCAACCTATTGAGCTTGGTAATACATTTTGACCCCATCTTGGAGATGAGGAAACCTGAATTAGGGATGGCAACGAACTCACCCAAGTTCCTGTCACTATTTGGTGATAGAGCCAGGATTTGAACCAGTTCTAGCTCCAGATCCCACATCCTCCTCACTGCTTATGTAATGCCTTTCATCAAGAGGGAGATAACCCTTCCTCCAAACAAGCCTTTACAGCAGAAGTCTTAATTTTTCTGAGAAGTTGATGAAGGATTTGATCCTGTCCTCTATAAGCAAACAAAATGTCCTTGACTACTGAAGCTGGGCTAGTCAGGAATGCCCAGTTCAATGTCAATTTCTTGTAGCTCAGATATCTATTTTTTAAATTTTGAAATAATTTAAGAGTGCATATTATTGGGTTACATTGTTTGCATTTGTTAGGTAGAGCCCAGACAACAACTCAGATATCTGTCTTGAGCTATTGTCATCACCTTAAAATCCCTGGGGGCATTTGGGGCACAAAATCAATAATACACAAAACAGGGCGGCACCTGTAGCTCAGTGGGTAGGGCACCAGCCACGTACACCGAAGCTAGCTGGTTAGAACCCAGCCCGGACCTGCTAAACAACAATGACAACTGCAACCAAAAAACAGCTGGGCATTGTGGCAGGCACCTGTAGTCCCAGCTACTTGGGAGGCTGAGGCAAGAGAATAGCCTAAGCCCAAGAGTTTGAGGTTTCTGTGAGCTGTGACGCCATGGCACTCTATCCAGGGTGACAGCTTGAGACTCTGTCTCAAAAAAAAAAAAAAATAACAGTATATAAAATAAATAAATAAACCCAACATATGAGTAAGTATTAATATAGAATCATTCATCTGCTCACTGGGATTACTTTGTGGTGACCTCAGCATGGTGCTTTTATACAGCTAAGCTTCAATTTCCTTAATTTTAAAATTAGATGGTCATAGTATCTACTGCTAGGATTTTGTGAAGATTTAATGAGATATGATATGTAAAGCTTTCAGAGCGTGGCCTGGCACATCCTCAGTCTTTCAGTAAGTATTTGCTATGATATTATTATTATGAGTCCATAAACAATAGCCCTTTCTGCTTTCTCCACTGTTGTTCATCACATTTTTGTTGAGTATGTATCTTGCCTCTTCAAAAAGGCAGTGTGGCAAGCTGTTGAGGGCTGTCAGATTGCTTGGGATTGGGTCCAAATTTATCTCTCTTCAGCCGTGTGACCTTGGGAAAGTTATTTCACTTTTCTGAGTCTCACCTATAAAATGGGAATAATAACGACACTTATCCTGCAGTGTGTTAGTACATGCTATAGCAGTACCTGGAACATAGTAAAGGCTCAATAAATGTTAGCTATTAATGTTTCTGCTGTAGTTACTGGTATCATTATTAGTAATACTATCACCAAGGGCTGAGCACACAGATGGAGTCAGTAAATGCTGCTTGGTTAACAGGTACCCCTTTCTGGTTCAGATGATTAATTACACCACAATCAACAGATTTCCTTTTACCTAGAAGAAGCATGGCAATACATAAAGTAGCCCAATACCACATCTACCCCAGCTGATCCAGGAACAAGAATGTGGGCTGGAAACAGACAATGAAATACGATGCTCAGGACCCAATAAAATTGTTAGCTGGGCTGCTCTGAGCAAGTACCTGATTAAGCAAATCTAACTGCTACTGTAGGTTACTCCTTGGCACCATCGATGTGCTGGGAATTGATCATCTGAGCTGGGAGCAGAGGCGGTGTGGAGAGGTGAGGGTGTCTGGGCAGGTCTCCGCTGGCAGAAACGAATTAATTATGTCTCTGGGTCTGCCTGGCAAGAGGACCATAAATCATGGTGGTAATCAATGGTTTAGGGGATAGACAACCCTGAGATGGGCGTGAGGGCTCCTAAGCAGGCAGAAGGACCCGGATTCTAGCAGGGCTATATTGCAAAAGGGCAGGCAGCTCCTAGCCCGGCTTTCTGTTCTTCCTAGCTGTGTGGTGTTAGGCAAGTTGCTTCGCCTTTCTGAGACCATTTTCTCATCTGCAAAACGGAGCTATTAATACCTCATAGGGCTTCTGGGGAGATTAATTGAAATGTAGATCATCTACCATTGTCCTGTCCACCATGGAA
Organism: Perodicticus potto; assembly: GCA_963574655.1. Classification (NCBI taxonomy): domain Eukaryota; kingdom Metazoa; phylum Chordata; class Mammalia; order Primates; family Lorisidae; genus Perodicticus; species Perodicticus potto. The sequence goes on along the minus strand of CAUYRH010055126.1, from coordinate 12,644 downwards.
ATTGCATGTGTCTAGGGTCAGTTGAAAAGCAGGAGGTCCCGACCCTTCACATATGCATGACTGAATTATTGTACACAGCTATGACTCAATAAAAAATAATTAAAAAAAAAAAAAAGCAGGAGGTCCCAGTTAAGATGTGCTATGAGTATAAAAGTCCACACCATATTTGGAAGAGTTCATGTGATAGGAGGAATATCAAATAATTCATTCCCACTTTTTCATGTTGATGGAATGTTGGAATAACTGTTGGGATGTATTGAGTTAAGTAAAATATATTATTAAAATGAATTTTACCTATTTATTCTTTTTAATGTGGTAGTAACCACAAAAAATAAATGTAAAATATCACAGTAACATTTTATAAAAATCATATGTTGAAATGATAATATTTGGGCTAGATCAAGTAAACGTTATTATTAAAATTAATTTCACCTGTTTATTTTAATTTGGCTACAAAAAAATGTAAAATTATGTAACCCATTACATTCTGATCTAGTGGAGCTGGTCAAGTTGTTTTGCTTCATGAATTTTGAGGAACAGTCGTGCTGGCCTTGGATAAATCACTTCTTCCCTGAGCCTCACCTGTCAGAAAGAGAGAGTAACCTAGTTAACATTTATTGGGCCTTTACCATATGCCGTGTACTTTTCTGAGCATGGTACATGTGTTGGCTCATTTACTCCCCAGAAAAATCCTACAAAGTAGGCATTAACCCATTTCAGAGATGAGAAAACTGAGGTTCTGAATAGCAAAGCCCTTACCAAAGCTGTGCCACCAGTAAGAAGAAACAGCCCAGATTTGACTCTAGTTCTACCTTACTCCAAAGCTATGTTCTTCACTGATGCTCTGCATTGTTCTTATTCATTTACTCTTAGGGCCTCAATTATATCAGAACACATAGGCTAGTAGGTATTAAATATTTGCATGCTCAGGTAAAATTCTTCATTCAGTTAGTTGAGACCCAAATGCCATGTGGTAGTGCCTTCCAAGGGCTGGATAACGTCTCACTGGGTGACATTACTTCCTTTCTTATTTAGCCACCGAGACAGCCAAATACTGAGGAACCAGTGGTCTGAGGGGACACCATCTCCTATGGAGCTGAAGTCTGTTCACTGGAGGGGTGGTTGGAGGAGGGGTGACTATTTTAATTTCAGAGCCAACTCCCAACCTCCTCCTACTCACTGTTTGCCTGATATTTGCATAGCTTTCTGAAATTGTTGCTTTTGTTCCTGAAAATCCTACTTCCAGATAATAGGCTACTTTACTTACCTTTTCTCATTGAGGAAAGGTCACATGTCTATGGGTATATGTGGAATGATTGCATATACGATGTGGATTGGGGTTTGAATTCATATGCATGGGAAGAAGAGTGGGTGATGGGCAGTCAAGGGTTGGACGTACTGGGCATGTGTGTGTACATGCATGCACTTGCCTGTGCATGTGCGCCCAGTATCCTCTCTTTCCTTATTCTGGGAACAACAATATACAACGTCTCACACACACATACAATATCTATCTATCAATCTTTAAGAAATGGAGTCTTGCCCTGTCACCCAGGCTGGAGTGCAGCGGTGACATCCTGGCTGCTGTAGCCTCCAAGTCCTGCAATCAAGCGATCCTCTCGCTTCAGCCTACACAGTCGCTGGGACTATAGGTGCGGGCCACCGCGGGGAGCTGATTTTTTAAGGGCCAGCGGGTGGCAGAAAGGCTGCTCTGAGCTTGGAGGCGGGGCGAACACCGATGCTCTTTCAACTACCAAGATCCCTCTGGCGACCTGTCTCTCAGCTTGGGACTCTTGGGCTGCGGTCGGTTTTCCTATTCCTCCAGACCTGCCCAGGACTAGTCCAGGTGATTAAAGCCGCGCCATTTCCCCAGCCCTCCAGGTATATCCATCACTCCCACCGCCACGTGTGTCCAGCCCAGGAGACTCCTGCCTCTGGGTAAGAACAACCATCTCCCTCGTCCAGGAGCCTATGTGATCAGCGAGGCTGCTGAAGCCAAAGCGAGTCATCCCTGAGTAAGAGGGTGATGGAAATCCCAAAAAGGGTGAGACACCATACAATAGAAGATTCTGAGTGATCTAGGGCTAGGCCCCATGGCAAAGTCTGGGCCACACCTGGAATGGCTCACCTGGGGATCACCACCCAGTTCCGCTGGGACCTTCCTGTTGGATTTATATCAAAGAGAGCTGGGCCATCCAGGAAGGGTGGATGTCCATGGGCAATTCACACTACCTTTCCAAGCCTCCTTAGATCATAAAAGGTCATATAACATGCCCTTGTTGAGTGCTTCCTGCATGCTGAGCATGAGACTGCACTGAGGATGCAGTGGTTAATGAAACAGACATGAAATTTACGATTTCCTCATCTATAAAATGGGTAGAGGGATGGAATGCCCACTGTTCGGTGCAGGGATTTCACGCAGAATAACACAGGCTTTAGTGATTTGCATCTAGCACACAAAGCGTGAAATAACTTTAATTTTAATAACAAAGATTATGAAATTTAGAAGTTGAATCTGTGTTTTCACTTGAACATTATCCTGTTTAGAAATTGTTACTTTAAAAATAAAAAAAATTGTTACTTTTTGTAAGTTATTTTAAATTTAAAAAGGTCAGTTGAACATTGTCAGCAAATAAAGGATTTTGTAATTAAAATCATTAAAAACTTGAAATGGAATTTCCTAATTTCATCCAGTTATCAACTATAGGAATGAGGTCAACAGCCATCTGGTCCCACCTCCCTCCATGTCAATATCAACTAAGTAAATACACTCTCATTGCTTTCTGGAGACTACTCACTGCCAATTAGAACTCAGGCGGTGTTCAAGATCTTCTGTGTGACCCTAAAGTATTAATGGCTCCATTTATACCAATATGTTTTTTCCTTTAGGTTGAAAATACCTGGATTTTGCTAAACAATTCAATAATTTTGATCTTTCTTTGTGGCCTAGGTTATTTTTTAAGTTTTTAATTGGCGTTATAAATATATATGTATACATTGTATGTACAGTATATCATATATAGACAAGAGCACAAGTCATGAATATATAGCTGATGAATTTTTACAAACTCAACTTACCTCTGTATAAAGAGTGCACAAATCAAGAAACAGGACATCAACAGTCCCCAGAAGTCCCTTAATGCCCCCTTTAACATATTAACTGCACTGCCCAGGCTAAACCACTGTCCTGATTTCTACTCTTTGGATAGGTTTTGCCAGTTTTTGTACTTTACATAAATAGAATTGGACCATATGCATTCTTGTCTGGCTTCCTTTGTTCACCTTTATGTTTGTGCCTTTCATCGATATTATGTGTTCCAGGCTTTTAATTTTTTACGTATTATTTAGTTACTGTCATTCTTATGGCACAGATCTGACCCATCTCCAAAGGTCCTGGGTTAGAAATGGATGAAAAAGTGTATTCCGGACTTCACAATTTTATAGACCTACAAACAAAACAAAGTTCACTCTTTAATTAATTCAGACATGTTCATCAGCAATGAAATAGTTACCCTATTTATTCATTCAGCCACTGTATTATGGTAAACTAGACACGGTATTGTGGGCTGAAATGACCCAGATTAGCCAGGCAGAGACTTTATCTTCAAATGGCAAGTGTGGTGCTAAGGAACACGGAAGAAGTGTCTGCTTTCACTAGGTGTTTGAGTGTTGGGGAATGTGAGAACAGGCTTCAAACAGGAGGTGATTTTTGAGATGGAATTTGAAACACTGGATAAGAGCTTCATAGTTGCCCATAGAAACCTATAGTTTCTAGAGAACTGTCTCAGGGTATTTATTTATTTTTAGTGAGCAGATAGTTACTGTGCTTCAGGTAGCAGAAGGGTGGAGGATAACGAGAAGCTGTATCTCCTGATCTCAAAACCTTATAGAATAATGGCGCAAATGTTTAAATAATATCTGTTATTAATTACCTATATACTAACATACTGGTCTGTGCATTATTGCCTTCAAAAAGGTAAGTCATATCTGCATCATCCAATGGGTATATTGGGCTGGATGAGAAATGTGGCTGTATTTTATGTTCATTGAACACAAAGGGAAATAACTGAGTGGAGTGCCTCTGAAAGTCTGTTGTTAATTCCCCATACACTGAACTCCTGGCCTCCAGCCATCCCGCTATCTTGGCTTTCCAAAGTTCTAGCATCACAGGCATGAGCCACTGCACCTGGCTAACTTTTCAACACAAATGACTTTCTACTCTAGCACCTTCCCATTTTCACTAGCTGAACCTTCAAAGTTAAAAAAAATTTCTGTGTAATTAATTTAGATAGAATAAGAAAGCTGCTTGAAGGAGAAAAGAAATGGAATTTTTGTTTAGTTGACGGTTTCATTTGACAAAACAGGGTATTACCCAATATCAGTTTCTTTATTGAGTCTTCAGCTTATAAATCTAAAAATCAGGCAACTAAGAAATGGCAGTAGACACCTACAATGTATTTTTTACTTTCATTTAGTCCTTTGAATACAGGACTTGGGAGCTGTGTTCATGTGCTTAGAGAACATGTTTTGCTCAGTGCAAGAAGCAGAATGTGCCTATTATAGCTACACCCTCCTTTCCAGCTGGGTGGATAATAAGCACTTTCTATGCCCAGGCAAGTTCTAAAATTTTCTCCTTTCCAGGGTGAAAGACAGTGTCCTGCTATATCTATGGAGCTGGATGAAGAAGGATGAGGAGGAGTAAAGAACAGTAAAAAGGCCTTCCCTAGGGCCATACTGGTGCCCACCTTTGAGAATGGAAGAAGCAAGAATGGCACCTTCTTTCCTCCTTTCCTCTCTTCCCCCTTCCCTCTTTCTCCTTCCTTACATTGCATCCGTCTTGACCAAAGGGTACAGGAAAGTATACAGTGATAATAATTAAGTCTTCTTCCTACCCCTGATTACCAAGTTCCCAGCCCCAGAGATAATAGTTACTCATTTCCTGAGGAACCTTCCAGAGATCACCTATGATTGTAGACTATGCCTACATCTTAAGCAAGTGATAGTATTTCATGCATATTATTCTGCATCTTGCTTTTCTTATTTTAAAATACCTTGGTGAATGTAGTATATATCAGTCATATTCATGGCTGTCCACCATCCTTGGAAAGTCCTTTTTAATATTTGTGGAAATCTCTAGGTTTTATCCCATATAAAATTTATACCAACATCTCAAATTCCCAACTTCCCTTGCAGCCATGCCACAGGCCTATGACCTAGGCATGACTTTTACTTGGAGTGAGGTGAGGAGACAGTATGTACTTAGAGTGTCCATTTTTCCTGATGTGGGTGGTGGCAGGTGGCAATGGTTTCCTGGAGGCTGCCAGGCTAAAATTTTGAAGCAGAACTGATATCAGTGTGGTTGGCAGCAGTAGCAAGTGCAGTAAAAAGTTCAGATGCTGTAGGGGTGATTCCATCATCGTGTTAGTTCTACAGCATCACTTCTGACACCGTTCTTAGCGCTTAGCTCCAAGTCAAAGAATTTGCTGTCCCAAAGATTCTGTGATTACTATTATTTGCTTAATTATTATTATTACTTTTCTGTGCTTAAGCTAGTCATAGTGGATTTTGTTGTTTGTACCTAAAAACCCTGACTCACACAGAATCTGGCACCCGGAAGAAGGGTTCTGCAGGTAACAACACGAAAAGTGGAATTGGCTGAGTGCATATGCAAAGCTTTGTAAGGTGAGGAGGTGACAAATGTTGCAGGCAGGAGAGCTGGTGACTCTTGTTCTGCAGTGGCAAAATGTTTGCTCTAATTACCATATACAACACTTTAACTCCCAGGCCATTGACTGGTACTGGTTTGTGGCCTATCAGGAATCAGCTGCACAGGAGGAGGTGAGTGGCTGGCCAGAAAGCTTCATCTGTATTTACAGCTGCTCCCCATCACTTGCTCCACTCCCTGAGCTCCTGCCTCCCATCATATCAGCAGCAGCATTAGAGTCTCTTAGGAGTGCAAACCCGACTGTAAACCACATATTTGAGGGATCTAGTTTGCTTGCTCCTTATGAGAATCTAATGCCCTCCCCACTGCCACTTCTATCCATGAAAAAATTATCTTCTATGAATGTGGTCTCTGGTGCCAAAAAGGTTGGGGATGGCTGCTTTAAGACACAGATTGTATGTTGGGTGAGGCTGCAGTATTGGGGAAAAGAGTAGGCAATATTTATAATGTTAGTTTACATTGATGCCCTCTTGCTCTTTTAGCAGCCTTGATAGAGTGGCTGCAGCCAGGTCAGAGATAACCAGCTGGCAAAAGAGATGGAAGGATATTGCTTTGCCAGGGGAAACTCTCTCTGCCGCACCCGGGACTCCAGACTGACTGAGAGTCTCATAATTTGGACTAAAAAAACCAGACTACCACTTTAATGAAAAACTAACAAACTACCACTTTCAAACAAAAACTGGTGTAGTAGCTGTTGAAGGGAAATGAAGAGTAGAACTCTTGTAATAGCACTAATATGAGAGTAAGTGAAAGAGCCCTTTCATATGCATATGTGTTCAGAAGACTATTATGATTTATATTAACAAGTTATTATAATTATTATGCATATCTGCTACTGTCTCTATTTCTAACTGACTGCTAGGTTTAGGATAAGGATACAGCTGCTAGGATTATGGATTTTTTTTTTTTTTGAGGGGAGGAGTCAGGTCTATACTTGTAGCCTGACAGAATTCAATATGCTTTAAAGTAAGGCCTTGGAATAAGGTGAATGTGGGATCATTGTTCCTCAGTTCCTCCGGCCCTCTCTAAATCAGATACATGTGCACACCCTGGCTGTGGTTACTCCTGGCATCTTGATTTTAGGCTTGGCCACATCACTTGCTTTGGCCAAAGAGCATGTGGGATGCAAGCAGAGGCTTGAAGAGGACCTGTGTGGTGGCTGTTTGTTCTCTGATACTTAGCCATTCACCACAAGGGGAACTCTGCCTCAAGGAGATGGTTGATTCTAGAGCTGGAGCAGAAAAATTCATGATGAGCCTGGAACAGCTCGTGTTGCCAGATAGTGAAGAAGTCCTTGAGAACCAAAGGGGGCCAAAGGACACAGGAGGCATCAGAAGAAGCACATAGGGGGCAGTCTGGAAGGATGGGAGAAACAGAATAAATAATAGTAATAAGGGATTATAGTTCATAGAATAAAATTTATCATATGTAAATTCTATGTTTTTTCTTTCCCTTTTTTCCCTGACAGTTGCTTGGAGAGGATTACTCTTTTTAGATACAGAGCTTTTCCCTGATGCTCAGGCTAGAGTGCAGTGGCATTATCAGCTCACTGCAGCCTCAAACTTTGGTGGCTCTTGCATTACACTGCCCCGAGGCCTCATCCTCTGGTCATCTCTGTGCATGAGCAGAAACAGAGAAGTCAGGGGCGACTTGCTCCACCTCAGTTGGGCAAAAGCACATTGGAGGAGATTCAATATTTTTTCAAAAGAGCAATGATTATTGGTTTTGGAGTTTCAAATACATTTTAGCTAGTAGGCTAATTAATAAATACAAAATTCTCAAGTAATGAGAATGGACTGTACGTGTATTAGAGATACGAATTTAACACCCATAAGAAAAAGCTAAAGAGTTAGAAATGGTTGCTTGGGGAGCAAGAAACTGGATGGGGAAGACAAAGGCATGGGACTGTTGTTTTTAATCAAGTATAGGTTTTGACTGGTCAAAAAGTTTAAAATGAACATTTTTAAAAAATAAAAACAGTATTTTATATCACTTCTTCTCCCTTTCCCTCTCCTTGTCCCACTGGGCTGGTGAGAAATTTAATCTGTCATTATTGGATTTGGCTTTGCCCCCAGCATCTCATGAAGATCCCAATTTTAGTTTAGAAAAATCAGAGCTTTCTGAAAGGGCTCTCTGGCTCTAGTTCCCACTGGCCTGTGCAAGTCAGTCGTCCCTAAGCACTTAGTTGAAGGAAGTGTATTTTTCCTTCTGAGTCCAGTTTGGATCTGGGTCTTTCCCTGTGGCTTCCAAGGCCGCAGTGAGCACTTCCTCAAGCATCTTTGTTCTAGGAAGGGGATGGTTTCTGGGATGGGGTGGAGATGGGGAGTGGGACCACCTAACTGCACAGTAGGAATTGCAGATGGCCCAGTGGCTTCCAGTCCTTGACTACTGGGGCCTGAGCTCAAGCCTGTCATTTCCTGGGCCATCCAGGCAGCCTTTAGCAGCTACCATTTGTGAGCAAGTTACAGTGCCTGGTTCTCTGCATGCATTATCTCATTTAGTCCTCATGACCTAGGAGAATATCATTGCACAGATGAGGCAACTGAAGCTTAGGGAGCTTAAGCAATTTGCCTGAAGTCACCCAGCTACTAAATGTCATATTTAAGATCTGAATTTAACCCTATTTAACTTCCCAGCCAATCCTTTCAACAGCTCACAACACTGTCCACACACACACATGCAATGTCTCTTTTGCCAATTTCCAATTCAATTTTGTTTTGATAGGTGGAGTTTCTGGCGGCTTCAGAAACTTTATTGCCGTCATGAGGGCTGTATCCCTTCCAGGAAGCTATACTCCTTGTTGTTGAGATTGTTCCTTCCATCTGGACTGCCCCTGCCTTCCTTTTTCCATGTATGATTCCTACCCATCCTTTCACAACTAGCACTGCAGGTGGTGAGGTTGTGGCAACATCAACTAAAGGAAGAAGAAATTTAACTTTGAATGGAGACTGACATTTTAATTACTATGATGAACTGGACTATTCATTACCATTACTGATATATTTTTTTCTTTTTCTTTTTTTTAAATGACCAGCAGTGTCTAGAGAACTTTTCATGATCTAAAGAGGGCCCAGATGTCTCATGAAAGCTGCCCTGGTTTTCATCCAAGGAGAGGAAAATAAATACCCCTTCTCCTGTCTTAAACAGCAGAAGGAGAAACAAGTAAAACTTTTTTTTTATTGTACTGCATGAATCCTGCTTGGCCAATGCACTGGTGATAAATATATTTCCATAACACTTGCTGTGATTATGGGACTTTGTCTTATTTAGATAAAATAATTTATTTTAATCCATTGAATCTACTGTTTTGAATTATATCCATTTTTCCCTTTGATATAAGGCTGTGCAAATCTTTGAACACATACTTAATGACTTCCTTAAGGCAAATTCTTACAAGTGGGATTACTTGATTTAAGGTTGTGTGTAGTTAAAGAGATTTTGTATGATTAACAAAACTTTTGCCAAGGAGATTATGCCCATTAATATTGTCTCCTATGATATGTCAGAGCTTCTCTGAGATTATTATTTATTATTATCAGGCACTGTCTTATATAAAATCTTTGGACTGTGTTAAGTGCTTCACCAGGCCCTTGGGACATTGCTTTTGATACATAGGTGAAGTTTGGGGGGTGGTATAACAAACGACTGAAAATAAAGTAGATAATATATGTGTTTATTGCTTTACAGTTCATAAAACATTTCCATATACCTTAGTTCAAGGCTCTCAAACTAGATTGTGCATGTGATACATTCGAGGACCTTGTTAAAATGTAGATTCTGATTCCGTGGGTGTGGGTTGGGGGCTGAGACTTTGAATTTCAGTACACTCCTAGGTAATGTGGGTGCTGCTGGTCTGTAGACTATATTTTGAATAGCTAGGCTTAGTTCACCTTAATTCCTATATAACTTAACTAAGGAGGTTTGGGAATTTATATAAGGATCTAGGGATACCATTCACAAAATCAAGGAAAATCTCCTGAATAGACTTTGAAAAGCAAATTGGGAATCTAGAGTCTCCTGAGGCCCCTCTCTTGGAATGAATGGGCCCCACATGGTTTCAAGCTTCATGTCTGTTGTGTTTCATAGAAAGATATGTTGAAGTCTTAACTCCCAGTACCCAAGAATGTGATCTTAATTTGGAAATAGGGTGACTAAGTCCTCTCTGACTGGGAGTACAGGCGAGATGGGTGCTGTGTCTTAGAAGCATTTCCTGGCTCCTTGTCAACTACCCTAACTCCGGCCTGATCTATATTGAGGAGTTTCCCCCTTCCTCTCCCCATCCCTGACCACGACCAATCTCATACTGCTCTTATACCGTCACTAAGGTGTATGAATAAAGAACACGCTGTTGTGTGTCACCACAAAGATACTGTGGGTGAGTGTGATGGGCCGTATTCCCTGGACACCCACCATTCCCTGTGTGCCAATGGCTTTCAACTGTAAACGTTTGTGTCTGTCTGTCTGAAAGTGGCGGGGGGTGGAGGTGGTCCTAGTGATGAGTTTTCTTGGCCTAAAGGCAGAGCAGGCCAAAATTCTGGAAAAAATTAACACATCCCCCCCGTCCCAGGAGCAGCCTGGGGGACAGCAATTGGTGGAAGCAGCAATGTTCCTGCTTCATTGTCATCAGGTGAGACAATCCTGACATTACTTCTACACAGTTCTCCAGAGTTCCCAGAGAGATGGGACTCCAGCTGCTCATAGCAGTAACCAGCTCATGAACACACTAATTACTGGCTTCTCCCTTTCCTATCTCACTTCCCGGACTCCCTCCTGGTGCTCCCTGGGATCAACCTTCACATATGCCACTTAAGCTGGTGGGCTTTGCCATAACTGCTGAAAAGTACAAGAGAAAACATTCAGCCTGCGTGGACATGCTGGAAAGGCACTTCAGAGCACACTGCTCTCCCCACCCTGTCACCCCCACAAGCACTGACTTTTCTCCTGGACTGGGGCCATTACAGCAATGGACATGGATATGGACAGGTAGCAAGAGCCTGTGGTCTTGGTGAGGCATCAATTCTAGAGCAGCTAGCAGCCTTGCAGGGGGGCTGAACCTGGTTGTTTATAGTATAGTTTTCACAGGACACTTCTTTTACGTGCTGGGCAGCTTAATGCCCTGTCTGACCTGTGGCCAGGGTGTCTCTCCCTTGGGAGACTTGTTCATATTGGTAGATATGCTATGACTTTTGTCTGACCCATGTCTGGTTTATGCCTACCTGACCACCACTCTGGTCTGGGAGCCAGCCCTGGTGTTTTCTCTGGCATCCCAGGGAAAACCCAGCCTGGGGAAGCCCCAGATTCCTCATATTAAAGGCACAAATTCCATATAGTATTACAATAGGATAGTTCAAAGATTTAGTACTTACAGATCCTGAGCAGGAGGCTCCCATGAGTTGAGAGGGCAGTTTTGAGTGTCTGGGTCATGTGAGGCAAGAATGAAGAGTAAGCGGGGAGTGGAGGAGGAGGGGAGAAGGGGAGAAAGAGAGAGACAGGGAGAGAACGATGCCACAAATGTCTGAATGGTTCAGTTAAAGGAAGCACAGGAAAGTAGCGAGCCCAGTCTACCAAGTGGAGAGATACCTTGATGTTCCCATCTCTGGCTATTGGCTTCGGCCATTTGGATCTAATGTTCTACTTCTAAGGCCCAGGTGGCAACCTTTACCATGTTATTCCCATTTTCCTTTTCTTAAAATATCCCACTCTGGATGTTGCTATTCTAGGAGAGAGAAATGGGACCCCTGGTTAGAGCACATAGCTGAATTATCAGGGTTTAGATGCTAGAAAATTGGGTAGAAGTGCGGATAGGTCAGTGGGTGGGTCAATGATTTGGGATATATGAGATAGCCCTCATCACAAGAATGGTGACAAAGGCCTGAGCTTTATTCTGTGTCTGGGAAATGTTATGCAGATAACGGTCATGGGGTTAGAGACTGGCTTAGGTGGAGTTCCCTAGAGACAGAGCCTGAGACAGGGATTCAAGGGTGCATTGTTTATTGATAGTGCGATTTCTTGAGAGAGAGAACAGGAGAGAAGGACAGTCATGGGAAAGAACCAGGGAAAGGGTTTGGCTCATGTACAGTCTAGTCTTGGCCTGTAGAGATGTTCCTCCTTGAGACAAGTGGGCTGGCCTGTTATGCCCTAACATCAGTCCATCACTGATTGTGTGACACCTCCAGCAGGGAGGGAGATGATAACTTATTGGAGAGGTCATGTCATCGGTTAAGGGCCCTTCTTGGAGAAAGGGTGTAGCTATGAGCTATTGGCAGCCAACATACAAAGAAGGTGGGGATGGTGTGCCAGCTTGGGAAGGGGATATGGGCAGGCCACAGTGAGTTTTTGTAACAGTAGTGAGTGTGTGAGATCTGGTATTTAATGGTCTCTTTTTATTTATTTTATTTTTTAAATTGACATACAATTATTATACACATTCATAGAATACTTAGTGATGTTTTCATATGTACAATGCATACTGATCAGATTAGGGGGAATTGGCATCTCCACCATCCTCAACATTTACCATTTCTTTTTTTTTTTTTTATTAAATCATAACTGTGTACATTAATGCAATCATGGGGTACAATGTGCTGGTTTCATATGCAATCTGAAATAGTTTCATCAAACTGGTTAACATAGCCTTCATGGCATTTTCTTAGTTATTGTGTTAAGACATTTATAGTCTACATTTAGTAAGTTTCACCTGTACCCTTCTAAGATGCACCATAGGTGTGATCCCACCAATTACCCTCCTGCCAGCCATCCTCCCCTCTTCCCTTCCCTTCCTTGCCCCTTTCCCCATATTCTTGTACTATAATTGGATTATAGCCTTCATATGAAAGCTATAGATTAGTTTCATAGTAGGGCTGAGTACATTGGATACTTTACCTCTTTCATGTTTACATGAATGGAGCTGGAACATATT
>CAUYRH010055121.1:0-29623 GCA_963574655.1 Perodicticus potto | reverse complement strand
GTATCTCTGTGGTTGTGAACTTGTCCACCATCATTGAAGAGTCTGTTGTGATGTTTACTGTACCTTTGTGGTTGTGAACTTGTCCGCCATCATTGAAGAGTCTGTTGTGATGTTTACTGTACCTTTGTGGTTGTGAACCTGTCCACCATCATTGAAGAGTCTGTTGTGATGTTTACTGTATCTCTGTGGTTGTGAACTTGTCCACCATCATTGAAGAGTCTGTTGTGATGTTTACTGTACCTTTGTGGTTGTGAACTTGTCCACCATCATTGAAGAGTCTGTTGTGAGGTTTACTGTATCTCTGTGGTTGTGAACTTGTCCGCCATCACTGAGGAGTCTGTTGTGATGTTTACTGTATCTTATAGATGTGAACTTCTCAGACACTGAAGAGTCTGTTCAACATGTCAACCTTGTAATGTCTCTGTGAGGGAAGGAAACTCCACCCAAACTACTGACTAGAGAGGCTGTATCTGGTTACAGTCACTACCAATTGCTGGGAGTAGAACATAATAGGATTATTTTAAATGCTGCTTAGATTTTTAACTGTTGAAGGAGAGAGACCACAGAAGGAACTGGTACCTGTGCAGATGAGGCCTAATAGTCACTTAATACACATTACGATTCAGAAAATAAATTTTTTTTTTGATTGGAGCACTTTAGAGTAAAAAAGTTCAGCAATTTGAAAATTTCTATTTATTTGATGGCCTATAAACTTTTAAAAATGTGCTTATCATTTCAACAAAATGTTTCCTCAGAAAATGATTCTATGAGAAGATATTATGACTTAAAGTTCATTGAATTTGGGACCATGATTCAGAATTGTACCTCTAGACAAAGCACTGGACACAGAATGCCTGGAAGTCGGCACCACTGGGTTAGGAAGAGCTCATGCAGTCGGGGTGAACATACAGCCGGGATGTAACACTAACTGAGCCTCAGCCAGTTGGGCCTATTTATTCACTGTCATATCCATAGTGACCACAACTTAATGCTGTGTTATTTTCATAAAATTCATATAGACAAACATTTTTAATCATTCAGTAAAATGGAGTTAGCTTATTAACCTCATTCCCCAGACTGGTTCTTTTATGTGGTCAAATCTTCCACAAAACACTCAGATAAAGCAGAGACTGCATAAAAATGGTTGATAGTAATAATTACTTTTGCTGAAAGAAATACTAAAGTGCAGCGAACAGAGTCATATTTTAGTGCATAAAAATAACGTGAACTCTCTAGTTCATTGGCTATCCTAGATTCAGCAGATTAATTGGTAGTAACGGCTTTAGGAAAAATAAAAAAACAGCACTCTGAAAATTATTTTATTTCCTTTTAGTTCTGCTTCAAAGACAGCCTGCTTACAAAGACACAGTGCTTGCCCCCAAAACAAGGTGGTTAATTACTAGTATTATTCTGCTCTGAGATAACATTTCATCTGAAATTAAAACCAAGATCAATAACTACTTCATTTGCCCAGTTTTAAACCTACATCAACAAAAGGTTTTATGAGTATTAAATGGATTGTGACTTCACTGTTTTCTCTAATTATTTTGTTTACTTGGAAAAGAAAGGTAATAGTCATAAAATTAAATGTCTAATCACATTTGCTAACCTGAAAAATCGCTACTGAACTATTTTGTATATTAAAACAATTTTAGGTGTGTACTATGCCAATAAAAATTGTCTTCACTGTGTCTTACAAATGGCAATGCCATTTCAAAGCCAAAGAAGGTTGTCTTGTGGGCTTCTTTAAAAAAGAAATACAATATGATTGTAGGTAGCAAATTTTAACGTGTTCACCATGCTGTGCCCAACTTCACCGTGCTGGTGGGACAGCCCATCCTGGGGAGTGACAATTTCTTTCACCTCACTGGAAGCAACTTAAGACACCAACAAAAGTTTAGAATTTCAGGATATTTCACTTACGACATACAGCGTGTAATCCTATGAGAAATGAATTTCACATTGTGAAAAAGCAGTATTCTCTCTTTCTTTCTTGTTTAGGGTATATTTACCATAAAAATTTAGACTTGTAAAATAGAGCAAACCAATGCTTCCACACCATAACGAAGCCTCTCACCACAGCTTAGGTTACACAGTTCTCATTATTTTACTACAGTTTACTTTTGATCACATTTGTTTGCTTATTTATATGCACTTTCCCTACTTGGTTTGGGAAATTACATGAAATAGTTGCTGTTTTGTTTACTGTCATCACACCATGATCCCTGATATCATGTCAGTTGCCAGAAATTGTCCATAGGGGAGTATTTCAATCACAAAACCTCCATAACAGGTGCAATTATTATAACAATATTCAGGTGATGGGCACATTTATAGTCTTGACTCAAGCATTATTATAAAAGCGATCCATGGAACAAAAACATTTGTACCTCCTTAAAAATTTGAAATAAAAATTGGGCGGTGCCTGTGGCTCAGTGGGTAGGGCGCAGACCCCATATACAGAGGGTGGTGGGTTCAAACCCGGTCTTGGCCAAAGTGCAATAAAAAAATAGCCAGGAGTTGTGGTGGGTGTCTGTAGTCTCAGCTACTTGGGAGGCTGAGGCAAGAGAATCGCCTAAGCCCAGGAATTGGAGGTTGCTGTGAGCTGTGACACCATAGCACTCTACCGAGGGTCACAAAGTGAGACTATGTCTCTACAAAAAAACAAACAAACAATGAAATTAAAATTCGGCTATCCAATAAATGGCGCTGAGAGAAATCAAATATTTATTTTAAAAAGGTAGAAATTTTCATCATACCATACAAAATATCGTAAATCCAAGGTAATAAATGCAAGAAAAATAATATTTTCAATGAATCAAAATACATTAAAACACAGTACTTCTATAAAATTAGGATTTAAAAGGACATTTAAATTTCACATCTTTACTCAAATGCAATGTCATCAAAAGAAGGATGATGGAATAAAAGGAAGTGCACGGACAGCACAGAATCTCTTTAACACTAAAAGAAAGAAGTGCATTTTATGCATTCTGACATAGAAAAAATCCAAGTCATATTGTCATCAAATTCAGTTCACAAAAAGTTATATATAATTTAATCTGTGTAATAAAAAATACCAGAACTACAAAAAGTGTGCATATGTGTGTATGTGTGCATGTGTGCGATATTTGTGATTTATATTAAGGCTACACTTAATATAAATAGGCCTATCAGTGGTTATTTCTAGGGAAGAAAACAGGATTGTATGAAGATACAACAGCACTTTGTATTTATTAGAAAAATTTGACATTTTTACTACGATTTATTGTATATTATTTGAGTAATTATAAAAACATCTGAAGCAAAGCCATGTGTTTTTGAAATGCTGTTTTTTCTATTATAATTACATTTATGTAGGAGTGAAGTTTGTTCAGGAAAGGTAGAATAAGGTTCTGAGTTGATATGAAAGTTCAAAAGGAGAAATACAATTCTGCTAATAAAGTTTCCTGGAGGCACATATGTCACAGTCAACCTGTTCTGGTGGTTTCTTGCATGTATTTAAGAGATTGTATAAAATTGTCTTAGAAGACTGAAATTCTAGGTGACCACATGAATATTTTACCAATTGGAAATCTTGCATTCTCCATCAATCTATCATATATTAGCAATATAATTTCAACTTCCCTTGATATAAAAGGGGACCATAGAACCAAGAAAAATACACTCATCTTAACCTAACAAATAAGGCTTTGAAGAAGTGCAATTTTGACTTTCACTGTCGTGCTAACTTTGGTTTCAGGGAGTTTTGTGTATGTGAATCCCTTCTGACTATGTTTGACCTCAATGTATGACGTGAATTTGATTTTTCCTTTCATCTTCCTGTGTAATAACTATCCCTGAAGGCCATAAAGTGCATCTAATCTTAGTGTATGAAATATCAGTCATAAACTCAAGTTATTAAAACCGAGAGAGATAAATGTTGAAACTCAAAGAAATAACTTCCTATATGAACTATTATGATACAAAAGGGAAAGGCTTCCATCGCCTGCTTGGGTGCAAGGTTGGGGCCTGCAGCCCTGACAACTCGCATGTCGCCTCGGCGCAGAGGAACTGCCAGGAAATGAGGCGTGTGCTGCATGTTTGCATTTAAGAAAATGCCTAATTTAAATATTTCAATATGTTCTCTCCAATTAATAAATCAGCAGAAGTTTTACATTTTCCTTTTCTTCTTACGTTTACCGGCTGCCGCCTTCCCGTTTCCTGGGAAGATACCTTCCTTAGAAGATAGTTTAAGGAAAGAAATCATCAAAAGTTCACAGAATGTCTGCTCAGAGAGGGACCCTAGAGCCTACTTTTCTCATCTTCTCATTGCACGTGATTTGAAAGTATGCAATTCTTTTCTGCAAAAAGAAACCATTTCTTGTTTCCACGTAGCAATTATGCAGAAAGCCTTGGCTGTCTGCAAAGGGACAAGTCATTCCCTTGGTTATGTGCAGTGACTCACCCTGTGGGGATTTCCGCAGCTGGTAAGCCCGCAGACCCTAACTCAGCACAGGGTGTGACTCTCCCTCTCCCTGGAGCAGGGTTCAAAGACTCCAGAGGGACAGAAACAGCCGTAGAGAGATGAGTACCGTTTCTACAGATAACCTTAGCAATGAGTACTCTATTGCCCACTCAGGAAAATGGGGGTTACTGTGGGACACGGAGTTCCATGAGGAATATTATAAGCATTGTTTTAGTGATTTTTAAGCAGTTGCATCAGATAGTCTTAGCTCCTATGGTAACAGATATTTTTTATGTTGAAGAATTTCATTTGAAAAAAATAACGGAATAATTGAAGATGTTTTCAGGTGATGCTAACAGTCCTGAACGATTGCACACGGCTGGCTGGAGAAACATCAAGAGACGACAAATGAGCTGCCCAGCGCTGAGATCCCCAGAAAGCCGCCTTGATCAGGCAAAGCCCTGCCATGTTGGAGTTGGCATGATGGGTGGAAAGGCCAGGGAAAGGTGCTGTGTGCCTTGGCACAACGCCATTGCACAACCTCCTACACAAAGTGCAGTCACACCCAGTGAGCAACACGAAAAATGCAAGTTAGAGACAGGCTGACATGAGGTATGAAGGGAAAACCTTTCCTGAAATTGAGCATAATGGAACCATGCATTGTGGTCCAGGTAATCTCCCCCCACAGCATGAAGTAGGAAAGATCTAGTGAGACTGCGCACTCCAACTGCCTGCTAACTGAAGATGGGTTCCCAAGGAGGAGACTCAATTCCTAATTTTAGTCAAAGTGCAAATGTACAATTAAGCTTCACACAAATGCCTCAACCGAACATTCAGGAGAATGCGCCCGTCCCCGGACTTCCTAACCTACCAGTTTAATAACAAGTTCCCACCGTACCAAATTGCCGTTTGTCAGGCTGAAAAGAGCGTGCCCTGCTGGATGTGACACTGCGACCTCCAGCAAATGCAAAGTAGAGTGGAGCCTGCATAGATGCTGGAATGGAAACAAACTTTTTTTTTTTCTGTCATAGAAAATGACTCATTTATTTCTAATTCAAAAAACGTCTCTGCCGGCTGCTGCTGGAACACTCACATGTACCGAGGCCTTGGCCACCAAACTAATTTGAAAATAAAATACACGAGATTGCAAGCTTTACTGAAAAAGCATGTTTCTAATCGTGCCATGAGTGGGGAGCAGGGGCTGCACAGCTTGCCCCCCGAGAACAAGCCCCGCCATACCCCGCAGCCGCGGAGTTCCTTCTGGATGCTGAATGTCCTCAGCGCCTTCTTTCTCCTGCAGACAGCACTTTAGATAAAGGGAGTGAAGACTGAGCTTTGGAAACAAAGCTGATCTGAGAAAAACACAGGGCCTGGTAAGCGGATGCTCTGCCGTCCCTAGAACAATTTCCATTTCAGTTCAGATGCACTAAATATGCTTTTCCAATTTTTTTACTTCAAAATATAAAAGTTGATGTTACCAATATTCAAGGGAATTCAGAATAAAGTGAAACATGGACTCTACATTCACACTTTAATTTTATTAGTAAAAATTAGAAATGCACATCTCTCAAAGAAGAGTATAAAAGATATGAGTTGGTGCAAATAAAATGTTGAGGGATACAGTGAAAATGATTACACCCACCCAATCATGCACAACTGCCTCAAATAATTAAGCATCTGAAAAGAATCAAATCCTTCATCAAAACACTGCCATGTTACTTGCTTAAAATTTATCACAACAATTTAAAACTCTTCTAAGAGCAGAAATGTCAAAGGGACTCCTGCAACTGCGTTCATCTATCAGAGACATATTCTTTCCTTGTTTTTAAAAATTTCAGATTAATAGGAGGGCATGAACAATTAGTTCACAATGCATGTGCACGTCAGGAGAGTTGTGCCCCTCTCCTGAGGAGTGGGCCATGTGCCCGCACATTGTGCCCATTAGGGGACAGCTCACCAGTCCCACACCCCCTCCCTCTAATCCCGCCCTACTCCCCCCCCCCCCAGCTTGAGTTAAGCTGAATTTTTCCCTGTGTGGGTGTGTATTGGTTCATCTACTGGCTTCATGTTAGTATTGACTACATTGGAAGCTTGCTTTTCCATTCTTGTGATACTTTACTAAAGAGAATGCTCTCCAACTCTATCCAGGTTACTACAAAAATGTAAAGTCTCCTTTTATGGCCGAGTAGTATTCCATGCTATACAGATACCACAGTTTATTATATTAATCCACTCATGGGTTGATGGGTACTTGGGTTGATTCCAGATCTTGGCGATTGTAAATTGAGCTGTGATAAACAATCTAGGGAAAATATCCTTGTGATAAAATTAGTTTTATTCTTCTGGGTAGGTACCTAGTTGCTGGTGGACATGTGAGTACCTAAGAGAGGAGTCATATTTTGATGTGCTTGCATTGCTAGAAATAATGGCTTGATAAACTTGAAACCAATTTGCAATTGTTATTTTACGTAGGTTAGAAATTAGATTAAGAAAATGATTGCAGATGATGGGGAGAAGGGAACAGAGACAGGAGAGAAGTGAATCAGAGAAACTCAAAATCTGTTGCAAAGCCCAAAGCCTGGAGTTTTGAAGCAGACTGTCTTGCCAGATCTTCACCTCTCCCCCCCAACAGCCTGACCCAGCTCAGAGGTCAAGGAGCCTGAGAAACAAGGCTCCCCTCGGTGGGGCTGTCCTCTCAGGGAGAGTGAGTGCATTTGGGCAGTTAGCAAGGGAATGCTCAGCTCACTGGGGACAGAGAGAGCGTCTAGACCTCGTTAAAAGAGAAAAAGACTCTTGGAAGATAAAGAGGAAAGTATCACCTTTCTTCTGTCATCTCTAGGCAAAAGGGAGCAGAGACAGGGGAGAAGTGGCTCAGAGAAAAGCAGGTACACGTGCAGACTGCAGGAACAATCCCAGGAAACCTAGTATCTGTTGCAAAGTGGGACAACCTGAAGCCTGACTTTTTCCAAACAGAGAAACTGTCTTGCCGGATCTTTAGCCTCCCCTGTGTGACTTGGCTCAGAGGTCACTGAGCACTGGGGGACAAGGCTCGCTGCCCTCTCGGGAGAGTTGAGTGCATTGGGGAGTTAGGAAAATAGCAAGGGGGTGCTGAGCTCGCTGGAGACAGGGCAGGTGCCCAAACCTCATTAGGAGAGAAAAAGTCTCCCAGGAAGATAACAAGGAAATATCTCCTTTCTTCTGTTATCTTGGTATGGGCAGAAGCGCCAGCTCCTCTGAGCACAAGGCTTCCCGGGAGGTTAATGGCCACTCCTGAGATGTGTGTCCGTGGTCTGACCGGGGTCTGCTCTAACGCCTGCTCCCGGACGTGTTCCCTGGCTCTGTGTTAAGATCATAAATAACTTAAAGTAAGATATACATCAGTCTAATTAATATAGTTAGTTAAAGAAATAGTTTGGTTAGAAAATTTAAGCCCATCAAAAACCATGAAGTAAGGGTTTAGCCTTCCCCTGTTAGAATGATGATTAAACAGTGATGTATGTAATAAAAACAGAGCCAGCCTGGAGCTGGGGGCTACCACCTGGGCTCATGCTTGGAAGTGGACAGCCCCCTGGCCAGCTGTAGAAAACTTCTTCTTGTGCCTTCAAATCTTCATTTTTCCCTTATCTTCTCATCTCTACCAGTCACTGGGAAGGAATGCACAGTGTAGTTTGGGGCTGGTCCCCAAAACCTAGTAATGGGATTTCAGGATCAAATGGAAGGTCTATTTTGAGTTGATTGTTGTGCATTTTGTTGTTGTTTTTTTAAATAAAGCATTACAATTGTTACTATTTGCAGATAATATGATCATTTACTTAGAAAATCTAAACACTAATAAGATCACTGACTATTAGAATTTGTGAGTTCAATAAGATGATGCATTATAAATCATCACTGTCTATATTAGTGATAGAATTGCAAATGGAGAAAAATTCTGGGTACACAGGCAAATTATTTGGGGTTAACTTATGAGCATATTACACCATGGAGATTACTTAATACTCAACTATTTATCAAGTGTTTACTGAATGTTTATTTTGACTTGATGCATTACCAGGACAGCAAGTATTCAAATACAGAAATTAGTCACTAACGCTAAGCTTATGACTTACAGCCACAAGGCCTAGAGACAAGCCCTGACAAATCCAAGTGCCATCCAGACCACATCTCCTTTGCCTTTCCTTTATGTTCTGAATTCCTGTTCAACACTGGTCTGCGTAGGAATAGTTTCTTTTTTCTTTTTGCCAGAACCATCCTACTAATCACAGCATTCTTCTTTTTTTTTTTTTTAAACAAGTGAACTAAGAATTAAACAAATGTATGATGTGATAAAGTACAAGCAAGACACTCAAGATAGGTATAATAGTACTACTCACACAAAAACTTAAATTTCACCTCAAAAAAAATCACAAGACAAAAGAGAAAGCAATTGTGATTTTTTTTTTGAGGTGAAAATTACTTTTCTTATAACAGCTATCCTTGAAGTTTCTCCAAATGAATGCCAAAAGTGCTGAAAAAGGCAGCTTGCACATGAAAACTGATGGGTATCCAAAAACAGTTTTTTTAAAAGCATTTTTTCAATTAATAATTATTTGTAGCTGGGCCCCATAGCTCAGTAGTTAGAGCGCCAGTCCTGCAAACCTTGAGAAGTGAGTTCGAACCTTGCCAGGGACTCTTTATGAAAAAAAAAAAAGGAAAGAAAGAAAGAAAAACAGAGCCCTCAGCCAGTGGGGTGGCTCACGCCTGTAATCCTAGCACTCTGGGAGGCAAGTGGATCGCTTGAGCTCAGGAGTGCGAGATTCTGTCTCTAAAAATAGCCGGGAATTGTGGCAGGCTCCTATAGTCTCAACTACTTGGGAGACTGAGGCAAGAGGATCGCTTGAGCCCAACAGTTTGAGGTTGCTGTGAGCTGTGCCACCACAGCACTCTACGTAGGGCAATAAAGTCAAACTCTGTTTCAAAAAATAGGCTCGGCGCCTGTGGCTCAAGCGGCTAAGGTGCCAGCCACATACACCTGAGCTGGTGGGTTTGAATCCAGCCCAGGCCCGCCAAACAACAATGACGGCTGCAAATAAAAAATAGCCAGGCATTGTGGCGGGTGCCTGTAGTCCCAGCTACTTGAGAGGCAGAGGCAGGAGATTCGCTTTAGCCCAGGAGTTGGAGGTTGCTGTGAGCTGTGATGCCACAGCACTCTAGCCAGGGCAACAGCTTGAGGCTCTGTCTCAAAAAATAGTAATAATAATAATTATTATTATTAGTCAATTATTAGCCTCTTGAGGAGTAATCAGCCATAAAGATAACTCTTATCAACTGAGTCTTAACACTATTCCCTTTATTAAGCCAGAAAGGGAAGAGTATTTGCTAAAACAATATAAAAATTCAAACTACCCATTCTAAACCTCGATAGAGTGCTGTGGGTCACAGCTCATAGCAACCTCAAACTCTTGGGCTTAAGCGATTCTCTTGCGTAAGCCTCCCAAGTAGCTGGGACTACAGGCACCCACCACAACGGCTAGCTTTTTGTTGCAGTTGTCATTGTTGTTTAGCCGGCCCTGGCTGGGTTCAAACCTGTCAGCATGGGTATGTGTGGCCGGCACCCTACCCACTGAGCACAGGCACCACCCAAACTACCCATTTTTTATTCAAAACCCATAGGACCAGCTATGTTTAGAATTCATAATTTTTTTTAGAAAAGGAGTATTTTGCATATATCCTGCAAGTAACACCCCATAATCAAACACAGTAATATTTCTGCTGCAAGATATAAACAGCCATAATCAAACACAGTAATATTTCTGCTGCAAGATATAAACACCTAAATGAGGTGAACGAAAACCGTAAGTAACTTCCTGTAATTTTAAGAAAGGTTTACCCCCTGTGAACTATGGTGTTAGAGTGCCCAGCTAACTAGAAAGTGTCAAAGCCATCTGCACAGAAAGTCAAAAAGAAAGAAAAAAGAAAGGTTTACCACCAAACGAGTTTACTTGAAAACTTACATTTTTGAGAATTATTTGTATTTGGGA
The DNA here is from genome assembly GCA_963574655.1 of Perodicticus potto. Classification (NCBI taxonomy): domain Eukaryota; kingdom Metazoa; phylum Chordata; class Mammalia; order Primates; family Lorisidae; genus Perodicticus; species Perodicticus potto. The sequence continues at coordinate 19,156 of CAUYRH010055121.1, read as the reverse complement.
AATGGAGAAAAGGGAAGGTGGACATATTCCAATGTACCAATACTATTCCTGCATTTGGTGATCCTTAACACAAATACCTTACCAACTTAAGTCATTTTATAAGACATTAAAAAGCATAAATTTTTAAACTGGAAAGCCTCTGTGAAGATTTCTACAGAAATAAACAAGAATACCATGCAGCTTTCCAAATATTTCTAAGGTAACCTACCAAGAAATGAATGGAGACAACAGAGTCACAGAAAATCTCTAGGATAAAGGGAGAATCTTAAAGATCACTACTATAGTTCAGTTACGCAGATACTTCAATCTTTAACCTGTGACCATCCCCTCCTGGCTTCAACCAGGGACTCAGCTCTTCACCAATCTACCTCCCATCATTACTCCAAAACAGATTTAACTGTTCTTTCATCTCCCTCCTGTAACACTTTGCACATGCCTCCAAATAAAGAATTTACTAACTCCTTCTACAGTTATTTACGTATCTGTCCTCACCCCCAATCAGACTGTGACGTGCTTAAGCCAAGAATCATGTCTATTTACTGAATCCCCAGCAGCCATCAAGTACCAAGTAGTCAGTCAATAAGCATCCGTTTAATTAAATTAGATTTGTTCTGAGTTGATTTCGATTTGCTCCATAGCTCTGGCTCTACCACTTCCTTTGAGTGGCTTGGGTTGGGGCACTCCTTCAGTCTTCAGTTTGTACAGGTGTAAAAAGAGGAAGGGGGCGTTCCTAGGTGGTCTCATAAATCCTCTACTTCTAGAAAGTTGTTTATTTCTACGAACTAAGCAAATAAGTAAATATTAAGGCTAAGATGCAAAAAAAACTGAGTGGGATCCCTTGGGAGTGGGCGCTGGCTTTCCACTACCTAGTTCTCTGCTTTGTTATGCTCCCCACCTGGAAAGGAAAGGCCTCCAAAACTCCGCCTCTGCACCTATCAGCGTTCCTACCCAAAAAGGCGGGGATTCGTGCCGTCCAATCAAGGTCCTGCTAAACCGCGCCCCCACGGGACAGACTGCCAAGTCTGGCCAATCAGAAGAAGAGGGATCGTTCTCTCCAACCAGTTGGAAAACGCTAGGGCCGGACTCAGACACTACCCCCGCACGCGGGGAGGTGACCGTTGGGCCCAAATAGGCGGCATCACCAGCCAATCAGTACGTTTCTACGCGCTTCAGCAACCAATTAGCAATAAGAACGCCTCCGATCCAGGCAAGCAGAGGGCGGGAATAGTTGCTAGCATAGGCCGAGGCCAGGGTCGGGCCCACATTTTTCTGTTGGGTATGTACAGAAAAGAGGATGGCTAAGCTAGGTTCGGAGGAGAGGAAAGTTGGAAGTCAACCACTATGAGGCGTGGCCAACTGCGTCACGTTGCTCAATCTACAGTCCTTAGAAACCCGCCATCCCTCCTATCCCATTTCTCACCTTCCTTCGCGGCATTGCCGGCGGCTGCGGCCCGACGGTTCCGATTCGGGCAGCGGCGGCAGCAGCAGCAGGAACGGTGGCTCCGGCGGGCTCCGTGGCGGCCTCTATAGCAGTCCCAATCCTGCAGACGATCCCAAGTGCCTCCTACCTCTCAGCGTCTAGAGCGTTCTGCGCAGGCGCCGCGGGCTGAAGCTCTTTTTCCTTCACTTCCGGCTGGGTCTCGCGTCACATGACGTTACGGGCCAGAGAGGGTGCTGGGAGGTTTTCTCCTTTTGATGAAGCTAGTGGGTGCCATTTTGGAGTTGGGCAAGAAAAATGACTGCGATAGTGGGAACCGGGGCCTGCCATTTTTAGTTAGGTAAGTGGCACGCTTTGTGGGCGTGGGTAGCCATTCTTACTTGGGGCGGAATCCTTCCTTACAGTCAAAGTAAATGGTTCTCATCTTTATCTTGGGCAAAATTTCCCTTCCTGGTCGTTTTAATTTACGGAGTCGGAGGACATCCCCAAATCCATCAGGGTGCTGAAATTTAACCCCTTCGTTGCCTAATTAAAAGACATTTCGGTGTGTCATATAAACTCAAATTTGGAAAAGGATAGTTTACACAGGAAACTTTAGCAGCCATCTCGTGTCTCAAAGGAATGGAAATGGGGACTTGAAAAAGGAACGAAAGAGTACTTGTCGGTCCTCAGGAAGTTCCTGTCTAGGAGAGGAGACACTATCCTTGCCTTTAGAGAACAGAAAGTAAGTTAGTCGTGCACAACGCTTGGGGAGGCAAAAACATTTTCCAGAAGCTGTAGCTCCAAAGAATTCCCAATTTAGCTCTGCGGTGAGCGCCCACTTCCTTCCCCCACTGTGTTTGGGTTTGAGAGCACTGGGTGGCCAGGGGTGAAAAATGTGATTTTAATGTGAGGGTGCTGTTCCATAGTCGGAAAAGCTGTTGAATCCCATTTTAGCCCACATGACTTCTGGAATCCAGATGTATAAATTAGGAGAAGAAGGAAGAGAAAAGAATATTTTTAGTGAAGTTGAAGCCCCCAAGAGAATGGATATTTAAATAATAACAGAGCCTAGGAAGGAGAAGTTGCTCCCAGATATTAGGTTGGAACAAGAGTTATAAGAAGAGGCTGGAAAGTGCAGAGCAGGTTTGAGAATTTAACCTCCATGGAGGAAAAGTCTTGGTGAAGAGCGACTGGGTAGAATCCAGGCTAGCTCAGTCATTAAGTTAGGATCCTGGACCCCCTCCCCCATTTCAACCTGTGGCCAATTAGGATGGAAATTCCCTCCCCCCCTCCCCCCAGGAGCAGGACTAAAGAACAAAGCAGCAGAAGGTAAACATCTGATTGATGTACTAAAAAGAGAACTGGGAAGAGTTAAAGTTCCTGACCCTTAGCCAGCACTCTCCTTGGGAATATCCTGGGCCACTGTTGACACAAGCAGCTTTTAGTACTTAATATTTAGCTTTTAGTGCTTGGTTTAAATACTTTTAATAACTTAGGTACTTAGGTTGAGCTACTCATAAGAACTTATTTGACGATGGCTTGCGTTTCTTCTTTCTTTGTATCCCTTCTACAGTTAAGCATTTAATTTCACACTGTTATTCTGTTGTTTTGCACTTACTGATATGTTCCTGAAGTGGCTCTTATTGTGTTCTGGATCTCTGACTGGTGATAAGGATCTCTTATGCTGAGAGAATATCTTAATTCTTTAACATCATCCTTTCTAATTAGTGCCCAGACCTTGTTCTACCCCACAGTAAATGGCTTTGTAGTCAATAGGAATATCATTACTATTTTACAGTCTATGCATATACAGCAGTCAGAGGTGGCAAAGTATCCTTCCCTGGAAATTAGTATTTAAGGATAAGATCTGGGGCTTGGCGCCTGTGGCTCAACGGGCTAAGGCGTCAGCCATGTACACCTGAGCTGGCCAGTTCGAATCCAGCCCGTGCCCGCCAAACAATGACAGCTGCAACCAAAAAATGGCCGGGCGTTGTAGCGGGCGCCTGTAGTCCCAGCTACTTGGGAGACGGAGGCAGGAGACTCGCTTGAGCCCAGGAATTGGAGGTTGCTGTGAGTTGTGATGCCACAGCACTCTATCCAGGGTGACAGCTTGAGGCTCTGTCTCACAAAAAAAAAAAAAAAAAAAAGGAAACAGGGTGAAAGAGATGGAAGGCCAGGGAGAAAAGGGTAGAGAAAGCCAGCAGGAGGCAAAGAGTCAGAACCCTTAGATATGCAGAGAAAGGCAGGGTCTCATGGAGAAGGCACAGGGAGAGGAGCAGGACAGAGGGGGTGACAGAGAGCCCCTGGAGTGGGAGCACAGGGCGCAGGAGGGAGGACTCCCCTTGAAAGAAAGAAGGGAGCCACGAGGGTGCTAGGGAGGGGGCTCTCTCGGCCACCCTGGCACTCACTGCGGATCTCAGCCGTGGCATACTTGGGGATCATGGAGTCGGTGGTGAGCTCAGGGTGCAGGATGCAGCCGTGTGTGTACGCGTCCATGGGCAGCGCGTCCAGCAGCTCCCGGTACTGCAGCACCCGCGCATGCTGCGGGCTGCCCACCTCAGGCATCAGGGACACCACGTGCTCTGTGGGACACCAACGGGGGCTGGGCTGGGCAGCAGAGGGCCCTGCCAAGGCCACCACCCCCTAGCACTCTGCACCCAAGATGTCTCCGCCCAGAGGCCTGGGCCCATGCTGTCCCTGAGGGGCAGCCTCTCTCAGCTTCATACGTATTGTCCTGTGGGAGTCTAGGCCCAACATTGCTGGATTTCGAGAGAAGCGGCAAGCTGGGTGATCAAAACTCAGGTTGCCTTGATTTCTACGTGTTGGCAGCTAATTCATATTTTTTTTCAACAGTACATTTCTGGGCCCTGATCCCCTCCCAAGCATTGTCTCTGTGGTAGGTGGGCAGCACACCCTGTGAAAGGACTGAGGGAGGGAGAGGACAAAGGGTCCTGCAGGGCTCAGGGGTGTCTGGGCCCTACCCTTGTCTGTGGGGCTTGGGGGTTTCTGGGCTCTGCTCCTGTCTGCAGAATTCTGGGGTGTCTGGGCCCTGCCTAGGTCTGGGGGTTCTGGAGTGTCTGGGAATTAACTGCCTCTGTTTGGAGGTGTCTGGGCCCTGCCCTTCTGTGGTGTTCTGGGGTGTCTGAGACCTTATCTATGGGGAGTCTGTGGCCTGGAAGGGGCAAGTGCTGGGTCTTGCCTTTTCTCAGGTCCCCTGGAAGATCTGGGTCCTGTCTGTGGGGAACTGGAGAGGAGTCTGGGTCCTGCTCATGTTCAATGGGCTCCTGAGGGTCTGTGGCTGTGTTTGTGACTCCAGAGTTCCTGGGGAAGGGGGCCCTTGTCCCAGTGCTCCTAGAAGGTGTCTGGCCATGCCTCTTCCCTGGAGTGTCAAGGGCCTGAGTCTGGGGTCCCCAGGGAACTGTGGCTGTGCCTGTGGCTCTGTGGTTGCTGGGGGGCATCTGAGCCCTGCCGGTAGCCCTGTGTCTCCGATAGGGGAGACCATCATGGCCCCCCCGTGAGTCTCCCCAGACCTCCCAAGGCCAGGGGTCGGGGGATGGGCCCTGTCTGAGCCGATGGCATCGGGTGGGGGCAACAGCGGTACCTCCTGTGAAGGTGCGCTCCACGTAGTCGATGATCTGGTCGTAGTCGCTGATGATGTTATCACGGTGGATGATGACGGGCACCTCCTCGCCCAGGTTGAGCCGCATGAACCAGGGCTCCTTGTGCTCACTCTGCGGCAGGCTCACGTCCCGCTCCTCGCAAGCCAAGCCTTTCTCAGCTATCACCAGCCGCACCTGCAGGCGCCAGGGTCAGAGTGGGGCAGACGGGCGGCACAGGGGACACTGCCCAGGCTGGGCGTGCGGGAGAGGAGATCAGAGGAGGGGAGGGGACATTGTTGCTTTCAGTCCACTCTTGGGCTTTCTGGTTGGGGGCGTATCTCCCAGGGCGTGCGCCTGGTGGTGGGAGAACAGAGCACTGCTCGGGAGGCAAGCAGTAGCGCCACCTGGTGGTTAAGCGGCGGGGTTTCACACACTTGGGATTGGATTCCTAGTGTGAGCGTGGGCAAAATTCTTTAAACTTTCTGAGCTTCAGTTCCTTATTTGTAAAATGGGAGTATTAATAATACCAACAGAATATCTGGCACATAGATGGGACTCGATTCATGATTATCATTATCACGACTGGACACTCAGCCTGGCCTCTAAGGGTGGCTCTGGCCAGGAAATTCACAGAAGTTCTTATCATCGTAATCAGTAGCTAAATTTCTCAAATTATTTGGGGTACAAACTGGGGTGAAAAATAATTTGCCAACATCGGTGGAGCCATCTATTGCTCCCAAGCACCTTTTCATCTGGCTGCCTGGTTGGATACCCAAAATAGCCCCCTAGAGGAGGGAGTATTTCCCTGTTTTTCTTGATAAGAAAACTAAAGCCCAGAGAGGGGTAAGTAACCTATCCGAAGTCACTCAGCAATCCAGCAGGTGACTTCAAACTGGAAGCCAAGTTACTGACCCCAGACTAGTCCTCACTGCCCTGAGAGCTCCTTCCAGGTAGTTCTGGGCCTGCCCCCTCTCGAGTCTCTCCTTATGTTTCTAGAGGGTCCCAGACAAACATTTGAGCTGGTAGAAGTTAATAGACAGCTTTGAGACTGGGGCATGCTCCTGACTCAGCCTAATATTTCTGAGCTAGAATATAGTTAGAGACCTCCTAGTCCAATTGCTCTCTACCTGTAGACTGAGACTCAGAAAGAAGGATGGGCTGTCCAAGGTCCCCTGGCAAGAGGATGACAAGTGGCTTTAGCCCTACACTCTTCTCCCTACCTTTTGGCCCCAGTCCAGGGGAAGGGAGAGCATCTCTGAGAGAAGCAAAGGCTGGTTCCCTTCGTGAATCAGTGTCTCCACACACACCTGAAACTGTAGCTCCTGGAACAGGGCATCCCCAGCATCCGTGCTGGACATTAGGAGTTAAGCACCCCAAAAAGACAACATGGCATTGTGGGTAGAACCTCGCACTGTGTAAGTTCAAATCCCAGCCCTAGCACTTTCTTGCTGGATGACTTAGCTTTACAAGTAGCTTTACTTTTTTGTGCCTCAGTTTCCCTTCCTATCTAGTAAGAATCCTACAGCAATTTCCTCAGAGGGCTATGGTGAGGATTAAAATGTGCTAGTCTCTGTGGAATAGTCTCTGACACACAGTAGGGGTACTTGTATTAAACCAGGTTTAGAGGCAGACAGACCTGATGTGAAGCCTAGCTCTTCTGCGTGTTATGTGACCTTGGACAAGTCCAAGTTTCAAGTTTCTGATTTCTCTCTGTGATTTCAAGTTTTTGTGAAGTAAGGAATGGAATCCACTCCTTCAAGGCTGGCATGGGGTGGATATGGGGAGATGTGGGTAGAGTCCCAGCAATGCATGGGTTCGAGCATCACTAATATTATTCACGCACACAGACTGCCCTGCACCCCTGCTTGATGCCCCACCCTCACAGCTAACACGAACCCCCGCTTTGCTTGGTGGCGTATGGAGAGGTAATTTACCTCTGACACCCAAAACTAAGTCATAGATTTATTTGCTCCATCAGCCCAAAGCAGGTCCTAGGTAGGGCCCTTGGTGTAGGCAGAGCCTCTGGGCTAGGAGGCGCCATAGCAATACTGTGTGACCTTAGCTCTATTACTGCCCTTTCTGAGCATCCTTTCTCTCATCAGCAAAAGTAGGGGCTGGACTCTGTCACGGAGAGCACTGCAGCCCTGCTGGGAGCTGAAACTACTATATTCACGACAATGCAGAAGGCAGGGCTGGCTCTGCCTCTGCCCTTGGCAGTGGGAAGAAACTGCTGGTTCTGTCTGAGAGAGGGGAGGAAATGTTGCAGAGAGTGAGCAGCACACCGGATGGCATCTGTTTGGGTGTCTGAGTGTGTGTATGAGTGAGCAAGTGTGCGTGCATGCCTGTGGTGTGAATGGACAAGAGTACGTGTAAGTATTGCATGAATATGGGTGTGAGGGTGTGTTTGCATGTGAGGGTGGGCCTTGTGTGTCAGCATGAGTGTGCATGAGTGAGGGGACATACAGGTATGTATTTTGAGCTTATGGGTGGCCTGTGCCCTGGAGTTCAGCTGGAGCAAATGGCTCCCTTCTCTTATCCGTGCCAGCCCTGGCATCCTGGGGCCTCAGCCTCTGTTTGGAAACAGAGACCAAAGCAGGCCTTTGCCCTTGGCAGGTCCAGAAAGTTGGCTTTCCTTCTTGCCTGGAGCTCCAGTGAAGGTGTCAGGTGTGGCTGCTGTCTGGGGAGGGGACTATCTTTAGAGCACAATAATCCTGCTTGGAGCTGCCTCAGGGTCACCCTGGCAGGTGGCCAAGGAGACCTTCACCTTTAGCTGAGCTGCAGGCCATGTGTCACCCTGTGGGGGAGGGAGACCCAGAGAGGAAGCCAAGCCCAAGGGAAGGGCAAGCAGCCACCAAGGCCATCTGCCATCTCTGCCTCCTGGAGGTTGGATCAGAGTTAAGTGGTCACCACTCAGTGTGACCAGACATCAGCCTTCTCTGGGTAAGCCATTTTCCCTGTGGGATAGACGGGGTGCAGAGAAGCAGACAGGATCATGTGCAGGGGCTTTTGATCAACACTCCTAGACCAAGGGGCCTATGAATCAATTCAGGGAGTCCTTGAACTCAGATGGGAAAATTACATGTTTATTTTCAGTCATCTCAAACTGACAATCAGCATTCTCTTCAATTATGAATGTAGGCGACGATAAAAGTATGGTAGCATTAGCAGCGCCTGCAATATTTTCACCACCAGGAATCAGATATTTTCATCACTTTGCAGTTGTTACAGTTCCCTCAAAATATCATGCATACTCATCACGACTTCAACATGACAGTAGTTATCAGATCTGCCACTAGGCTGTGTTATGTAGAGGAGTTAATATATAATAGTATGTATTATGTAATAATACATATAATGCTATGCTTTGATAAGATTGGTTTGCTTTCTAACCTAAAAATCCTATACATTTTATTTTATCCAGTTAAAGACATTCTGAGAAGGATCCAGAGGCTTCCTCCAACTTGAGTCCTGACCAGAGCAAGGTTAGGACCCTGCAGGGGGCCTGAGGCCATTGTGAGGACTCTAGACTTTTCCTGAAGGGGCCTGGAGAGTGACTGCAGGCTTCTGAGCAGAAAGGTAACAAGATGTACTGTGTTGCTGCCACCATCAGTTCTCATCTCTGGATCTCCTCTTGGGTGGGGAAAGGTGATAAGTGGTTAAGGGCAGCCTGAACAAGGCTAGGGGGCCAGTGCCCAAGAGTTCGAAAGGCAAGGCCGGGGTGGGAAGTAGAGGTCATTCTTCACCTCTTGATTCCCTCCTGCCACACTTGGGTGTGAGGACCTGGGGGCTGAAGGTTGGGATAGGGCATCCCCACATGTACCCTCAAGACAAGGCAGACCTTGAGAAGGAGGGGTAAGGGAACCTTGAACCAGGCTTGCTTCAGGGAGCAGAGATGGCCCTCCGACACTCACTCTGGTGGCAATGACTGCAATAATAGTAAACTCTTATATAGCACTTCTGTGTGAGGCACTGTTCTAAGAGCTTTCCATATTCAACTCTAAATCCTTACAAACTCAGTGAGGTAGGTATGGGTACCTACTAGTACTCTCATTTTACGAAAGAGCAAAGAGGCACAGAGATAGTAATTAATTTGCTCAAAGACACACAGCTAGGAAGTAGCAATCTTGAGTTTTGAAGAGGGGGCAGGTATGAGGACAGAGGGGGCACAGAGAAGTAGGGCAGTTCTTCCTGCCTGGGGCTGGAGGGAGGAAGGCAGGTCACATCAAGTATCTAGTCCTTGTTCCTGTCGAGAAAACCAAGGACCAGAGAGGGTCAGTTGTACAGCTCGAGAATCTTGGTCTCTTGACTTCCCTGCATTTTTTCCCCTCCCAACCTCATTTCTCCTCACAAAAGAGGAGGAGGCTGGGTGCAGGGACAGCCTCAGAAGCACACTAACATTTACACAGTGCATTTAGAGTTCCTCCAAATCCTGTGGCTCCAAACCATCACCTGTGACGGTGCTTGGTTCATTATTAGTGTGCAATTTTTATTTATGTATTTATTTATTTATTTATTTAGTTAGTTTGAGACAGAGTCTTACTATGTTGCCCTCGGTAGAGTGCTGTGGCATCACAGCTCACAGCAACCTCAAACTGTTGGGCTTAAATGATTCTCTTGCTTTAGCCTCCCAAGTAGCTGGGATTATAGGTGCCCGGCACAACGCCCGGCTATAGTATGCAATTTTTTAAAGCATCGTGCTTTTGTGTGTGTGGGAACGTGCATGATATCACTCAGTCTTCCCAACTCCCTGAGGTAGGTACTGCAATTACCACCAAACATATGAGGCAGCTAAGACTTAGAGAGGCGGAGACTTTCACAAAGTCACATAGGTGGGAAGTAGCAGGGTAGGGTTTGACCTCATGTGTGGCTGAATCCAAAATCCATATCTTTATAATAGCAGCCAGCACTTAACTGGCACTTTCTATGGCCAGGCGCTACTTTAGGTGATTTGCATGGGTATATTTGCTGAATCCTTACAACCATCCTGTTGGGGGGGGGGGCACTAATAATAGTCTCAGTTTACAGGTGTGGATATCTGAGCCATGAGAGGTTAAAAAACTTTTGCAGTAGGTGGCGCCTGTAGCTTAAAGGAGTAGGGCGCCGGCCCCATATGCCAGAGGTGGCGGGTTCAAACCCAGCCCCGGCCAAAAACTGCAAAAAAAAAAAAAGCAAACTTGTGCTGGAATCACTTAGCTAGTCAGTGGTAGAGCTGAAATTGAATCACAGGCATTCTGGCCCCAGATTCTGGGTTCTGGATTTCCACACTGTCTTGCTGCCATCCAGGTCTGTAATGGTTCCTAGATGCCCAAGGGAGCCACCATCCTAGAAGTGGCTATTTCCCACTATTAATAGTCCATGTACCATTCAGGGCTTTGCAGATGTTTCACGATGGGGGCTGCCACCTTCATGCCAGCAAGGCCCTTTGGGACTGAGGAAGAAAACCTCCCTGCTAAGCTTATACTACATGCCAGGCACTTAACATAAGTCAATGTCCTCTAAATTCTCCAGGAACTCTGCAGAGTAAGATGTAAAAGGCCTCTTTCCTCGATGACAACATTGAGGCACAGAGAGGTGAAGTGACTTGCCCAAGGTCACACAGCCAAGAAGTAGCCAAGATGAGAATGGAACCAGGACTATCAGCCTGCCGAGATCATGCCATTTCTGCCAAGTTACACTGCTTCTAGAATCTACCATGAGCCCCTAGGCAGGGAGAAGACCCTGGCAGGGGAGGTAGGAGAATGCCTGGGCTAGCTTGATTGGAAACTTGGTCAAAAGAGGGGTTGTACTATGTAGTCCTATCCTTGACTAAGGGGCCACCTCAGGCTGAATGGAAAATATTCTAGGGGAGAAGAACAGGAGGCTCCATCAGCATAGTTGTAAGAGGTACTTCTTCCCTGCCCTCTGTCTGGTCCCAGCCACTGAGGCCTGATTCTTGAGGTTGTAGGTGGGAAGAGGTTCTGGAATCCAAAGGTCAGTCTGATTCATCTCCAAATCTCCAGCCCTTTCCACAAGGCCTGCCGTGCAATGGGTGGTCAGCAACCATGTGCAGAATTTGTGGATGAGTCCCAGTCCCAGTATGACCTTGGCTAAACCTGGCCCCTCCTTCACCTAGAGCTTTAATAAACTTATAACACCCATTATTAGCATAGCCTTAACCTCTTGCCAGGCACTGCTATCAGCAATTTTTGTGCATCCTGTCTCATTTCATCCTCATAATAGCCCTCTGAGGAAGTTACTTCATTAGCTCCATTTCACAGATTGATAAACTGAGGCTTTGAAGAGACAAAGTGACCTAATGCTTCACAGTGAGTAGTGGGGAGGATGGCTCTCCCACTGGGGACTATCTGGCCTCAGAGTTTATATTCTAAACTGGGGCACTCAATGGGTGATCAGTGGACCAGCTTCATCTATCCCCTAATGGCTTGGTGGAAAGGCAGCATCTTGGGTGCCACTCCAAACCTACTGAATCAGAATCTCTGGGGGAGAATCCAGCAGTATGTGTCTTCACCAGGATCACCCAGTGATTCTAATGCATGCTCAAGTGTAAGCAGTGCCAGTCTAGAACATTAAGTTACACTGCTTCTTCAACAACCCTCTCAGCAACCATGACAAGGGCTTGTTTAGAAGTAGTTATTATTATTATCCCACTTTCCAGATGATGAAACTAAGCCTGGACCAAGACTCAAACCCCCAAGTCTTTTGGTTCCAAGGCCATTTCTTTCCACGGAATCTGTTTTTCCATCTGGAAAACGAGTGACTGGAACAAAAGGACCTTCCAGGAACAAAAGGAGCCGAAGGATCAGGCAGCAGGTGCAGCGCAGGCCTTCCGCAGGACCCTCCTGCCGGCCCTGGCCATGGTGCTGAATCCGGGCCCCGGGGAGCCGCCTGCGGTGGGAGCTCGCGCGCCCCTGTCTTAGGGACGCAGTACGTGGCCTTACCGCCAGAAAGCTGGAACCCTGATAACTCAGCACCAGACTAGAAGTCCAAATTCCCCCCAGCTCCCCTGGGTCTGAGAAGGGTCTAAGGGGCCAGAGCTACTCGGTGTCTTTAAGAGCAACACGGATTTGATGGGCTGAGCCCAGCTGGTCTGAGGGGATGGGTTCAAGATGGGGGTGGGGTAAGTGACGACTGGGGGCAGACCCCCGAAGCCTCAAGAAGAAGGAGGCCCGCAACCCGGAAAGAGGGGCAAAGGCGCTGTGACCTGGGGGTCTGCAGTGTCCAGCACAGCAGCGCGGAAGGAGGGAGGGAGGGAGGGCCCGAGGTTGGGCTGCGGGGCTGACCCCAGGAAGCGCTTCTCCTTCTCCCCACAGCCCCCACGATAGGCCGCCGGCTCAGAAGTGCCCAACCCCTTCCTCTTGCCTTTGTCTCTCTTTTCAGCCCCTCGACAGACCGGGTTTTTCTGGGAGGGAAACAGGCAGAATGGAAGCTCCCAGAATCGCAGGTTGTGCTTCTGGGGCCCAGTCAGGGCCAGTCACCTCCCGGGAGAGCAGCCTTGTATCTCCCCGTCCTCGGGGGCCCCTCAGAGCCCAGATTTCACCCTCACGCTCGAGTCTCTCCCCGCCTTCAGACCCCTCGGGCTGCAGGGGTCCGCTTCCCCAAGCCTCCCGGCCGCGTGCGCCCCGTTGCCGGCTCCCCGGCTGTACCTTCTGCGAGCTGAAGGACTGGGTCCAGTGGTACAGAACCAGGCTCTCCTTGGGCCAATGGGCGGGGCTGGCCGCCTCGGGCGCGTCGGGGGCCTCCACCGGCTTGGCCGCATCGCTCTCCAGCGCCGAGATGGGCCACCAGCTGCAGTTGGTGGGGGTCAGGTTGTTGGGGGTCGCCATGACGGCCCGCAATCCGACGGAGGAAAGAAGGAGGCGACAGCGGCAGCGGCTCTCTCGCGCCCAGCATCACATGGCCTCGCCGAGCTGCCGGTCTCCCTCCCTCCTCTGTGAATGTCATTACTCACGCGGGGGGGGGGGCGGGGGGAGGGCTAGGGGATCCCGGGAGCTCCTTCCCGCCCCATCGCCCCCCCAACTCCCCACTCCCCACCCCCCGCCCACCCCCGGCTTGTCCCTGGCCTGCACCAGAAAAGCCACCAGCTCTGTCAGGCTCCCTCAAGGGTGCATGGAGCCTCAGGGCAGGGGACAGTGTCCCCAAAACAGCTCATATATGACCGGTCACCTGCCAAAGACTCCATCATTATAAACGCGCGCGTTGGTGCCTTTCAATCTTCCCCAAAGCAAATACCTCTCGGGACAATCTCGGTTATAGAGATCTATTCCTTTTAGAAATTACTGTCTGGAAATAACTCCTCTCACTTTTGAAAGTGTTATTGTCTAAGTTTTCCCCTGAAGGGTCTCTAGGGGCAGAAGGGAACAAACTATCATTTATTTCACAGGCACTTAATCCTAGTGCTTACTGTGTGCCCAGGCACTGTTCTAGGGGCTTCACAACTATCGACTCATTTAACCCTCACAACAATCCTATCGGCCTCATTTTACACAGAAGGAAATTGAGGCACGAAGAGGCTAAGTGACCTTGCCCAAGGTCATCTAGCCCGCATGTGATGGAGATGATTTGAACCCAGGCAATTTTGCTCCAGAGTCTGTGTTCTTGGCCATAAGGTCATGATAGTGATAGAAACAGCAGCACACAGAGTGTTTATCAACCTGAGCAGTTTACATACATCCTCTCATTTCGTCTGCACAGTAATCATTTTTCCTAGATGGGTGAGGCTAGGAGATAGCAAGTCATTGGTCCAAGGTCATGTTCTCACCTAGGAGACCAGCGCACAACCAGATGAGTCCAAAGAAACCCTATAATGCCTTTACCACCATATAGTGTATCCTTCAGGATACATTCATGGGAACTTTACTTGAAGTTCCTAATACACCCATACTTCTCTTATGGTAAATACTGTGTTGCAATTTATTTAGCATTGAGCAAATACAAAAGCAGACCCAGAGACAGTAGATGCAAGTAGGAAGATAAGCTTCGAAGCCCCCACCTCCACCTGGTCATTCTACTCAGGACTGCTGGGCACTCCCGAGGAGTGTAAGCAGGGCTGGTAAGGGATGGGTGTCCTTCCTCCACCATGTAACAAATGTTCTATGGCCCATGGGTTTCTCTTTTTTCCTTGGTTGCCAGGAAGCTACATTTTTTATTAGGTCTTAGTTGCTACATTAGCCTCCCTGGTTCAGCACATTTTCTTTGTCACTCTTTTATGAATTATTTTTTCTTCATTTTCTACAGTGTGTCTTGTTCACTGTTTGATTTTGTAAAGGAGATGGTGCATTTGGGGGAGGGGGATTCAATCATGTGTATCCCGGGGCCATATCTTGTATGTTTAACGAGTGCCAGAGGCAAGTGTCATGGCAATTTTGGGAAACATTGAGATAGAGAAAAGAGGTTGGATGGGAGTCAGTAAGACATGGCTTCACGTTGTGTGACTTCTCATAGGTCACTTGCCCTCTCTGAGATTTGTCTCTTCATCTGTAAAGTAGAGATGATAATAATGTTATCCACAGGGCCTCCTTCCGTTATGGTGGTGCAATCATATCTCACTGCAACTTTGAACTCCTAGGCTCCACAAATCCTCCCACCTCAGCCTTCTGAGTAGCTGGTATTACAGGCACATGCCACCATGCCTGGCTAATTTTTAAAATTTTTGTAGGGCTGGGTGCGGTGGCTCACGCCTGTGATCCTAGTACTTGGGAGGCCGAGGCAGGTGGATCGCTTGAGCTCATGGGTTCCAGGCCAACCTAAGCCATAGTGAGACCCCATCTCTAAAAATAGCTGGGTGTTGTGGCTGGTGCCTGCAGTTCCAGCTACTTGGGAGGCTGAGGCAAGAGAATCCCTTGAGTCCAAGAGTTGGAGGTTGGTGTGAGCCATGACACCATGGCACTTACCAAGGGTGACAAAGTGAGATGTAGTCTCAAAATTAATAAATAAATATTTTTTTGTACAGACCAGGTCTCACTATGTTGCTCCTCACTACTTTTACTCACCCCTTGGCAACACTTAATTCCTGCTTGAACTAAAAGAACGGGGGAAGGGATGACAGATTTGACACACGGTACTTAATAAATTTTGTTGTACAAAATTTATCATCATAAAATAAACTTAAAAGATAAGGCACAGCCTGTGGCAAATATACACAACTAACATAACGGAGAAATAATATTCATCATATATTAAAAACTCCTACAAATGAATAAGTAGTAGTAACACTTAGAAAAAGAGAATATAAACAAGCAATTCAAAATAAAATCTGCAGTCCGGGAAAGGTGGCTCACACCTGTAATCCTAGCACTCTGGGAGGCTGAGGCGGGGGGGATTGCCTGAGCTCACAGGTTGGAGACCAGCCTGAGCCAGAGTGAGACCTTGTCTCTAAAAGCAGCTGGGCATTGTGACAGGCACCTGTAGTCCCAGCTACTCAGGAGCTGAGACAAGAGAATTGCTTGAGCTCAAGAGTTTGAGTTTGCTGTGAACTATGACTGCACAGCACTCTACTGAGGGCAACAAAAAAAGACTGTCTCAAAAAAACCCCACAAAACTGCAATAGACAATGTGTTATCTCTCCAATACCCATTCTACCCCTACCTTATATTCCCCTTCCCACCCCCTCATATATTGTAGCAAATGGACTGGAGGGGGACTTACCCCACTGCTGCCCCCAGTGGTCAAAGCCAATCAGGGTAATTCCACACTTTTCTTGCTTGCTTCAGTGATTGATTTTAGTTTCCAAATCAGGCATCCCAGAGCATTGCCCTGGGGTCCAGGACTGGTTATGTCAGAGCAAGCTCAGATTTTTGTACAATATTTGTGTAGTATGTCTTCTCTTTCTGGCTAGACTACGGGAAGTATACAGCTTCCACTGCTCCTGGCAGCTACACTTGAGGGGAGGCAAATTTGGATAAAAATGACAGGGAATGACAGCATCCTAAGGTGGAAGAAAACAGGCTCTGGATGAAATCATTGAGTTGCTACCTCAAGCAACCCTATAGTTCTAGCCCATTATGGACTTGTCAGTTATAAGAGGCAATAATTCCCTACCCGTAATGCTAAAATCCAAGATGTTATGAAGTCAAAACATTCTCTCTTCCCCCTACCAATTTATGAGAAACTAACTTAGTGGTAACATCTTTCCTGAATTGACATGAGACTACTTAATGATCTTTACTTATCTCACTGTCCCAAAAGAAATATAAATATATTTGCTTATAAGGTACTGCACCAGACCCCACAAGAAATGTCACACAACGTGCAGTAAAACTCTGTATTAGCTTCCTAAAATCCTACAAAATCTGAATTCAAAAATCTGTTTCAGGCTGGGTATGGTGGCTCAAGCCTAGTACTCTGGAAGACCAAGGCCGGTGGATTGCTTGAGCTCAGGAGTTCAAGACCAGCCTGAACAAGAGTGAGTCCCCATCTCTACTGAAAATAGAAAACAAACAAACAAAAAACAGCTGGGCATGATGTGCACACCTGTAGTCCCAGCTACTCAGGAAGCTGAGACAAGAGGATGGCTCAAGCCCAAGAGTTTGAGGTTGCTGTGAGCTATGGTGCCACAGCACTCTATCCAGGGTGACAGACACAGAGACACACACATCCCAAAAAATCCATTTCAGGCAACCGATTGTGGATTTGCCTAGTTTTTCAGGAGGAAAATTTGGCAAAATATAACAAAAGTCTTTAAGATGTGCCTATGCTTTCATCTTGGAATTTGACTTTTTAAGAATTTATCCCTGTAGAAACCACTGGCTAGGTATTCAAGTTTGTACAAATTTATAGTAACTGTGATAAGTGCTATGAGAGATTTTTATGTGCCACACACCGTGCTAAGCACTTTACAAATATTATCTTAACTGAGATAGATATTGTTATTATCCTGATAATACATATGACAAAACTGATGCTCAAATGGATGAAATTATTATTGGCACAAGTCTAACACGTTATGTCCATAGGAAATGGACATTTAAGTGTCCAAACAATAGATTAGATTAAAAATAGAGTATATTCATAACTTGGAATAATTTACATTCACTAAACATGAGGAAGGAAGATTTCATGATATGTATGAATTTTAAAGACAGGTAACAATTATAATAGGTGCCCTAAAAATTCTGTTTAGTTTAGGTTATTGCAGTGCTTACAATGTATAAGAATGTTATATTTTAAAAAAAATATGTACAATTCAATTTTTAAAACACATAAATTATAGAAGGATGGTCAACTAAAGTTTAATAATAGTTATGTGGATATATTGGGGTAGGTGCAAACAAGGGTAAGAGGAGATTATGAGTGGAGTTTTTTGTTGTTTATTTTGTTTAATTGGAGTTTCTGTTATGGACTGAATTGTGTTCCCTCAAATTAATATAGTGAATCCCTAACCCCTAAGATGACTATATTTGAAGATAGGGCTTTCAAGAAGGTAATTAAGGGCTCGATGCTCGTAGCACAGTGGTTACGGCACCAGCCACATACATCGAGGGTGGTATGTTCAAACCTGACCCGGGCCAGCTAAACCACCAAAAAATAGCCAGGCATTGTGGTGGGCACCTCTAGTCCCAGCTACTTGGGAGGCTGACGCAAGAGAATTGCTTAAGTCCAAGAGTTGGAGGTTGCTGTGAGCTGTGACACCATAGCACTCTATTGACAGTGACATAGTGAGACTCTCTCAAAAAAAAAAAAAAAAGGTAATTAAGGTTAAATGAGGTTGTAAAGGTGAGGCCCTAACCCAATAAGGCTCTTTTCCTTATAAAAAGAGAAAGAGACACAGAAGTTCTTACAAAGGGGAAAGGCCATGTGAGGACACACTGAGAAGGTGGCCGTCTGCAAACCAGCAAGAGAGTCCTCAACCAAGCCTGCTCGAACCTTGATCTTGGACTCCCTGCTTCCAGAACTGTAAGAAAATGAGGTTCAGAGTTTTCCCCCAATTTCTTTCACTAAGTTTCTGATGTTTAAGCCATCTGATCTGTATTTTATATTGATAGCCCGAGAAGATTGATATGTGACAATAGACATGTATTTTTTTATATCTTTTATTTTTTAGGGATGGGGTCTTATCTGTCACGAAGATGGAGTGAAGAGTTACAATTACAGCTCACTGCAGTCTCAAACTCCTGCACTCAAATGGTCCTCCTACCTCAGCCTCCCAAGCAGCTAAGACTGCAGGAATGCACCACTATTCCCAGCTAATTTTTAAATTATTTTTGTAGAGATGGGGGTCTCATACTATGTTGTTCAGGGTGGTCTAGAACTCCTGGCCTCAACTGATCCTCCCATTTCAGCTTCCCAAAGTGCTGGGATTATAGGCATGATCTGCTTTGTATCTCTTTTTTAAAAATTCTAAGTTTTTTTTAGGAAAAAAGATATTACTTGATGTCCCCATGACTACTGAGGGAAAGTCAGTCCTTGTCCTTGAACTACAGGGAAAGTGGAAGAAATTCACATTGCCTGCATATCCTTTTGACCTAGACCCTTTACAGAAATGTCATGGGAAGAGTATTAGTTTGGAGACTCAGAAAACATGAATACTTGACTCAAATCACCAACTAGGAACCAGGAGAGCTGAAATTTGGGCCTAGGTTTATCTGCTCCCCAAATAAAGTTGGGCTCTTTTCCCTTCATGCTTTTGCCTCCATAGCACAGATCCTGAAATGGTCACAGATTATAGGCGAGGTGGGGGTGGGGGACATCCTTCAACCTGTGAAAGGATGACTCAGGAGATTTTGCTTCCACGTTCTGGGCAGGATGAATGGTTTTCCTGGGATTTAGAAGTTGACTGAAAGCATTTACTACAATGCATGTAACTTTTATACCTATTACATCAAGGCTCAGCTGATTTAAGAAGCTATAGCCATCTGGGAAGTACCAGGAATGTGAGGCAAACCAGGTATGAAGCAACAACACAAAACTGAGACCCTTTCTCAACATCCCCCCTTCCCTTCCCACCACTCTTTTTAATTTTTTTTATTGAATCATAACTGTGTACATTGATGCATTTATAGGGTTCAGTGTACTGATTTGATATACAATGTGAAATGCTTACATCAAACTGATTAACACATCCATCACCTCGCTTACTTATTTTTCATAGTAAAACAATTTATACTCTCTTCTTAGTAGTTTTAAAGTGTACCACTGCATT
>CAUYRH010055116.1:0-29068 GCA_963574655.1 Perodicticus potto | reverse complement strand
TATATATATGTATACATAGATGTTTCATTTTGTGCTATTACAATAAAATAAGAGGGAGAAAAGAAAATATTATTAAGAAAATCCTGAGAAAGAGAAAATATATTTACCACTCATTAAGTGAAAGTGGATCATCATAAAGGTTGTCATCTCTGTCATTGCCCCATTGAACAGGCTGAGGAGGAAGAGGAAAAGAAGGGGTTGATCTTGCTTTCTCTGGGTGGGAGAGGCAGGAGAGATGAAGAAGGTTGAAGGGGACGCAGGAAAGGCAGGAACATTGAGCCTAACTTTACATAAACAGGTTGCGAGTCTGCCCGGCTTTTTAATTTTTCATTTCTTTAGGTACGTCTTCATACAGTACTAATCCATCCACCGCTGCTTTTTTTAGTTTCAGCGTCCGTATCATAGAAGGACCCATGTCATAAAAAAAGTTCAAAGCAGCCTTGAACAATAGGAATCCTTCTGCAGACGGTCTAACATCAATTTGTTTTCTGGCACTGCTTCTCTACATCTCCTTCCTCATCCCCTGACACAGGTTTGGAGACGCTCATCTCCATCAATTCATCTTCGATTAATGTCTCTGGTGCAGTGTCTCGTAGCACTGGAATTTCTTCAAAAGCCGTATCTTGAAAGCTTTTACTTTCCACCATTTTACCCTATCAACAATCTCTTTCATAATTTCTTTAGTTGTCTCTGTCATATAATCCTATGAAATCATACGAAACATCTGGACACAGTTTTCTCTGGAAGGAATTTCTTTCAGGCTCAATGGCTTTCATGGCTTTTCTGTAACAATGATGACATTTTCAATGGTGTAATCCTTCCAGACTTTCTTGATTTTTCTCTCTTTTATTTATTCATTTTATTTTTCCAAGACAGAGTCTCACTCTGTCACCATGGGTAGAGTGTCGTGGTGTCATAGCTCACAGCAACCTCAGACTCTTGGTTTTGAGCAGTCCTCTTGTCTTGGCCTTCTGAATAGCAGGGTCTATACAAGTCCAACACACCTGGCTAATCTTTTTCCCCCTATTTTTCTTAAAGATGGGGATCTCACTGTAGCTCAGGTTGGTCTCAAATTCCTGAGCTTAGGCAATCCACTCGTCTCAGCCTCCCAGTGTGCTAGGATTACAGGCGTGAGCCATTGCACCCAACCTCTTGATGTTCTATCAAAGTTCTCTTCCACAGCATTGACAATTCTTTCCACAGAGTGACATGTATAATGAGCTTTAGAGATCCTTATGACCCCCTGATCTTCAGGCTAAATTTGAGACAATGCTGTTGAGGAAAAGTCTACTACTTTGAAACCTTCAGTGTTGAACTTATCCAGGGACTTATCCAGTGTTGGACTTATCCATAGTCTAACGTCAGCAGAAGTTTCAAAGGCAATCCCTTACTGGCAAAGTAGTTCCTAACATCAGTGGAACCAATGCAGAAAAAGAGTTCTTGTCATTCAGGCCTTTCTTTTTGTACAATGAAAAGAGGGGAAACTAGGATTTATCTCTTGCCTTCAAGGCCCAGGAGCTAGCGGCTTCATAGATAAATACAGTTCTGATCAGAAACCTGCCTGTATTGGTACAAAACAGTGGATGTAGCCTATTTCTTCCTTCCTTAAATCCCGGGGCTCATTTCTATCTCTTATTAATAAATGTCTTTTGTGCTACGTGTGTGTTTTTCCCAGCCAGAACAGGGAACTTTTTTCTGCATTAAAAACCTGTTTGGCAGATGATCTTTCCACTCAACAATCTTCTTAATGGTGTCTGGGAACTCATCTCCAACCTCTTGGTTGTCAACAGCCCTTCTGTTATCTTCACATTTTTAAACCAATCTTCTTTTTAAAACTATCAAACCATCCTTTGGTAGCCTTAAATTCTCCAGCTTTAGATCTTTCACTTTCCTTTTCCTATACACATGCATTCTCATATAAGGACTTTACTTTCTCTTGAACCATAATAGAGTCCATAGGTATGCCTTTCTTATAGCAATCCTGCACCCATATAATAGCTACTTTTTAAATAAGAGATAAAAGGCTATTTTGCAAAAAACTAAAAGATTTTTTGCAACTGATGATGTAGCTGCAGAATAGGGATCATGAATTTCCCTTTGTTTTTATACAACTGTCAATTCATTCATCTTGAAGGGCAGGAAATCACAGCTGTAGACCTCAATCAATGCTACCTATCAAGGAATCCAACTTTTTCTTGTAATTTCATGATTTTTCTGTTGCTCCTATGTGCACTTCCAGCCTGAGTAGCGTAGCACTGCGTGTGGATTGGTGTTATTAAAAGTTTACAGTATTGCACTAAACATGACAAAAAAATCCATGAGAACTGCAAGAGATCAATTTTTGCTGTTGATAGGTAATTTAGCAGAAAGACAAATTGTTCACATGGAGATGATTAGCATCAAACAGCGTTTTAAGTAGATATTTGCAACACTTGAGCTCACTATAATAACAACAGGAGGTGGCTATGAAATGATTTAGTACAGCATCTTTACATTTATTTACATTTCTCTCACTGACAAATGGTGTCATATATGGTCTGCAAGTATTTCTGTGCAAAGGTTTTAATAAATTTTAACTATTAATTCAGATTTGTTCATAATTTTATGATAGTAAATAATAAGATAGACTAGCATCTACTTATATTTTATACATTTATGTCATACCTAGCTTTTTATTATGCTTTATATTTTTTAGAATATCTGATTTCTATTAAGATTTTTCAAATTTTTATAAATCTCAAAAAAATTTCAATGTATTTATTGAAAAATATACATGTATAAATGGACCCATGTTGTTCAAGGATCAGCTATATATAGTTTTAAATTTAAAAGATAATTCAGGAAAATGATAGAAATGCTTATCTAATCTTAATCTTTCATTATTTTCTTTCTTTCTTCCTGTCTTCCCTTTCCTCCTTTTCCTCCATTTCTTCTCTTTCTTTTCTTCTTTCTTTTCTTTCCCCTCCCTCCATCCCTCCTTCCCTTCCTTCCTACTTTCCTTCCTTCCTTTTCTTTCTTTCCAGAATCTCACTCTGTTGCCCCAGGCTAGAGTGCTTGGTATCATAGCTCACAGCAACCTCAAATTTCTGGTTCAGGTGATCCTTTTGCCTCAGCCTTCCAAGTAGCTGGGACTATAGGCATCTGCCACCATTCCCAGCAAATTTTCTATTTTTCATAGAGACAAGATCTTGCTCTTACTCAGGCTGCTCTCAAACTCCTGAGCTCAGAGGATCCACCTCAGCTTCCCAGAGTGCTAGGATTATAGGCATTAGCCACTGCCTTAGTTTCTTTTATATTTCTTTCATTAAAAAAAATTTCAACAAAGAAGATTTATTTAATAATAATAATGGATTGTTTTTGATACAAAATGTATGCCACTATATTAATCAGATTATTACACATATGACAAAGGTCCCTGAAATCTGGACAAGTTTTAAAAAATGTAGGTGCATTTTTTCTCATGTGTTTTCTAGAACGTGCCAGACACATGTCCTCTCTTATGTAGCAAAGGAGAATGCATATCAACTCTTAATTATCTCAACCTATAAGTCTGTGGGCAGTACCTAGATCCAATTTAATTTCCTGAAGGAAAATCACAAGGAGCAAATAGATATTTCCCATATTATAACTCTTCCCACCACAAGCATGTATTCGTTCTCCCACACATTATAGTATTAGAGTGACACATTCACAGTGGTATTTAATTTTCCAGGTCATCCACATTTAAAATGTTAAATCTGATCAAAATCTAACTGTGATGGATAATTTTATATGTTGACTTGACTTCGGTGACCAGTTATTTGGTCAAACACCATTCTAGGTACTGCTATGAAGGGGTGTGTGTGTGTTTGAATATTTAAACTAACAAGCGTGTTTAAAATGAATTACTCTCTGTGCTTTTTGGTGTGTCTCATTCAATCAATTGGAGACCTAAGTGAAAAGATTGAGGTTCCCAGAAGAAGAAGGAATTTTGTACCCAACCGGCCTTCAGACTCAAGACTTCAAACCAAATGTTCCTTAAAATTTCTTAAAATCAATCAACCAATCTCTCTTTTATGTTCTTTTCCTCTTATTCTCTCTCTCTCTCTCTCCCCATCTCTTTCTCTATCTCTATCTCTATCTCTATCTCTATCTCTATCTCTATCTCCATACAGCACAAACATACACCACCACACACACACACACACACACACACACACACATCCTATTGCCTTGGTTGAACCTCTGGAGAACCCTGACCAACATACTGTATCACAGAGAACAGCAAATGCTGAAAATCTATCGTACTAAACCTGAAATTTTGACTCCTGATCTAAAACAGAGGAGAATATTTAAAATTAAAACTCTCAGAATATCCAGGATAAATAACACTTCAAAAATTTGCAACTGGAAACTAAGCAAAAATGCTTTCTACAGACATGATGTGAAAGGGATTTACCCCACCCCACTCCAATTTTGTTTCTCTTGACATTTTGTCTCCTTCAAAAGAAAGATAGCAAAAAAATTGAAAATCATTTCATTCTGGGCCAATCTTGTGTTTATATTTTTCCATTATTAGCTATAGCTTTTCTTTCATCTGTGAAAGAAAAGGGCCCATGCTGGTAAAATTTCTCGTGAAGTTTGGTAACTTTATGGTTTTATCTTTCCCTGTTTGGTTTATCTTTCCCATTTCCTATAATATATGTCATGTTTTTCTGCCTGTGCACTTAACAGACTCCCTGGGTTTAATTTTTGCCCAGTGGGAACACTATGTTAGCTTGGCTTTGAGGTTGACACTTCTTTTTGGATACTTACCATATGTTTTTACAATATATATTATACCAAGTTCCTGTTTGCTCCGTGCATATTTTTATATGTGGGGGTTAACTAAAGTAAAATGAACAGATTAAATTATATTTCAGTCATAGTCTCGCTTAATTTTCACTTGAATTCATTTCAAACTCAATGTTTCATCCCATTCATCTTTATTCATTCAACTGTATCCCATGGATGTTTGCCACTTAAACACCTGGTAGTTTTCCCCTTTTGGCAGATTCTTGGACTCGTCCTAGCCTTTCTAATGCTTTAGTAGAATTAAGAACATTATTTTTCTCAAAGGTGAGGAGGGTTTGGGGGAAAATTTAATGTAACTTGTTTCCCTTGCCAAAGATATGCTACGGGTTTAAGAGGTAAATTTCATAGCTACAATCCTCCCCTCTGGGTTTCTTACTTGTTATGAATGTAAATCTTCACAGCGCATTTGTAAGGACTTAGAGGGTGGAAGCGTACTAGGTTTCCTGCCAGAAAACACCAATAAATGCTACTTTCCATGTCTGTATCGTGTTTCCACTATTAACTAAGAAGTTCAGAACATCCAAAAATATACCCTGTGCAGCACAAAATCAACATTGCATCAAACTTTAATTGAGCACAACCTGGATTCATTCTTTAATTACTTAAGAAGTATGAGTTTTATCTACATGTTCTCTCCACAAAATGTAATAGCATTGTGATATTTTTGCCTTTCTAATCAATTTCCATGTCTATCTGTCCATGTTATACTTTAGCAAAACTGTTGTTTTCTTCTGGTTTTATCAATTCTTTCCATAAATCTCACTGCGATCTCAAAAACATAGATTAAGATCAATGATGGCAAAAACCTACCAGCCTTTTCTCTGCATCCCCTGCAGCTGACATGTCCTATGTTATAACACAGCAAAATACCCCATTAGAGGCCGGTAGGCTTTGCCTCAAAATAGATTAGTTCTTTCTAGATAAAGATCTCACATCCAGTGGAAAAAGACAAAAGCAAATTACAACAGGTTTTTTCTTTTTTTTCAAACAGCTCCTGCAAACAAACTGCAAGTTGTTTCATGGGGGAAACATTACTAACATTGCAGGCATTGTCCCAGCCATATTCACACATTGATCCAAACCCCTGTCAATAGCATTAGCTTTGAAAATAAAGATCACATGCTGGATGTAACACTCTATAACATGCTACATTTGAATAAACATTAAATATATAAGGACATTATCTAATTAAGAAAATATATGCTTGGGCGAATCCAGGTCACACTCTGATGTCTATGCTAACTGCTAACACTGAAGTAACATAGCCTGCAGGAGATAATCTCACTTAACAAAGAGTAAAATAAAGTCAGAACTGTTGCCATAGCACAATAAAAGAAGTTATTTAGTGAGCGCAAAAGAACTATCAAACTTTGGTTTGGTATATGCATGTAACAAATAATCTATGGCAATTTAGAGAAAAAATTATTTATCAGAATGTAGGTAAAAATATGTTTAACATACGGTACCTCATCTCATTTTCCATGTTAATTGATTGTTTAGGCAAATTTTGTTCTCCCTGGAAGTGTATTCTTACAACATATTCCTCAAGAGAAAATAAATGATTGAGTATATTATAAATATTTTGTATAAATATTTAAATAGCTCTGTGATTTTTTAAACTGTGATATACCAGTGCCAGCTTACAACTTTAAGGCTCCACTAAAATTTCCTGAATTTGTCTAAAGTATGTGTAATTTAAAAACAGTTTAATTAAAAATCATACTCAGAGTATTACATACCAAAACTGCATCTGTCTGTGCCTACATATATTTATTCACCAAATATTTAACTAGAATTACAAAACTGTCCATTAAAATCATGCAGTGAAAAAATTCTATCTACATTCAGTGTGATTTAAGAATTATCTGGTATTTTAAGTCAAGATGCTGAAGTCAGTATTGAGAGCTATAAAATTTATGTGTAAATGGGGCTCTGCCTTTAAAATATTTAAAAATATTTTATCCTCTTTCTTTCCATTATATATAGCATTTAGCAGGAGAGCATATATTTTCCGCATAACTCTTAAAAAGGAATATTGAGCCTTTTTTTCTGTATGAAGAGGTCAGTGATGTCAATAACTGCCTATTAGATGTGAATGCTTTTATCTTTTATGTTAGCAGCTGTGTTGCCTTTAGTTTAGTTTTTATCTCCACTGAGCTGGAGATTAGCAAAAGAAAACGTCACATCAAATAACACAGTTGGAATAAACTGGAGATACAATAGAGCTTGACTCAGCCATACCGTACCTGTTAACTTGACATAATGCTTAAATCCAATAATTTTGTAAAGATACCACAAAGTACAATTAAATAGCCTAAAATATCTGATTTAATAAAGTAACAGTAAGTAGGAAAGGAAAACATTCTGATAATTCTAATCTCTTACCACCAGAATAGGGACCTGGAGTTTTAGATGAACCTGAACTTTCTCAGTCTTGCTTCATCTTTAGATTGATTTTTGTTTGCACAGATATGCAATTCTGAAATAGTTTGTAATTGTGTAAACAAATTTTGAAAATATTGCAGTTTCTTTCTCTCTGCCATATTAATATTATTTCATAAGTGAGTCACTATGAAAGTTTTGACACATTGTTATGGTCCATTATTTGAGTTCTAAGAAACAAAGTTGACAGAGTCCTTTCTGATTCACCTATGCAAATTTTAACTTGCTCGATTTATGGGTGTTGGTGGGAGGGCTCTATTTGTTTCCATCCATGTAGAATTAATATTTCTTGATTTTTGCGCACCTCAAAACTTTCACAATGACCCATGTATAATTTTAAATAACAGAGTGTGATAGTCCAGGTCTTTACAAAGGGGGCTCTGAGGTCAGAGTAAACATACAGCTATTCTGTTAGGTGAAACCCTTAAGGAAGAAGATGGAAAGAGAGCCCTGGAATGCTGAGAGAGGTGCTGGCCCATTATGTAGTTATTACTGCAAGTGAAGAAGATACAGAAGAGATATTTGTAAATTATTCTGTACAACTTGCAAACTAAGGATGTTTGACAAGGTCATAGAAGCTCTGAACCAAAGTCAGCCCTCTAGATGTCTTCTAGAAACAAACTTGCATTGGTATCCTTGCCTTGCTCAGTCCTAGCATGGAGCAGCCCATGGGACATGTGACTTTGCTCCATGAGACAACAGATTTCTGTTCCAAGCAGCAGACAAACACCTAGAACCTCTGCTCTATTATATTCACTCTAGTTGGAAACTTGCAAGGGACTTTATCATGTTTGTCATAGGTGCAGCTTGTTGTAGAATATATCCTTCAACTTTTTTCTTATATATGACAAAATATAATCAATCATTTCAAGACAGAGTAAAAATCTACAGGATGGAAGAAATCCAATAACATCATTAATGACGATATGGCACTCTACATTAGGATCAGCCTATTCTCCCTCACGTCTTCTTCCTCTCTATTGTGGGAGAACAAGAAGAGCCTCCAAAATCATCTAGAAGCACAAGGAAATAGATTAACAAATTTATTTTATATTAAAGCTATCACTATATGGTTTATTTTACCAAAATATTAATATTCTTCAAAAGAAGACAAAATGAAAAATATTAGGGGAGTGGAACAAGATGGCAGCATAAAGACATCTCCTTTGCAGCCACTGGTGATGAGATTAGGTGTGGGGAGGGAAGGTCTCCAGCCACCTTTGCCTGGGCTGCCCTGCTTGGAGGAATCATTTATGGGGATTAGGGAAGCAACAGGAGACTCTAGGAGCCAACTAAGAGGTTGGTAACATTGAGGAACTAGCACAGAAGTAGTACTTGTGTGCCAGCACAGGCTGGCAGGTTCAGTGGTGAATTTAAAACCGGGAAGGCCAGTCCTGAAGTTTTTCGTTTCTTTGTTTGTTTGTTTTGGACCTGTGTACTTGCAAAATGACCTTGGGAAAAGGAGAGTTTAGGTGATTGAGTACTTAAATAACACCCAATGGCCAGGATTTACCCACTGGGCAGATTGGAGCTCTCCTTGTTTAATTTCTGACAGGGCCTCATCATTGTGGGAGAGCTGCCCAGGAAGAGCAGCCTGCAGGGTCCTAGTGCCAGGCTGGTTCTAACATGCCTGCTGAGCTGGGCAGTCACCTTTGAGGGGACTTGAGTGAAACCTGTTTTTCTAAGAAATTCACTTTGTAGACAAAGGGCACTAATTGGAAAGGTTGTGGTGTGTCTCTGAATTAGGCTGACTACAGCTTAGGGCCCAACTCTGGGGATTGAAGGCAAATAAATCAGGAAGATGGGACCTGGTCTACTCAACAAATGGATAGTCACTTCTACTCCCACCATTTACAGATATATCAGGGTTGTCATTAGCATCTCTTAACCCCAGAACATCACCTGGTGTCCAGGCAATATACTGCAATATTTTTTGTTTCATTTTTTTTTCAATTTTTTATCTAAGTTTTTATTTGTTTGTTCTTTTAGTTTCTGTATTTTTAATTTTTCCTTGTTTCTTTCTTCCAGTAAGGGCTTCATTTTACTACGGTTTTTCTGCTTCAATTTTTCATTTTTTCCAAATTTTTCCTTAAGAGTTTTTTTCTTTTTCTTATTTCTTTTATTTAATAAATTGCATTTTTATTTTTTCATTTGTCCTTTCTTAAATAATAAGGGATCTATTTTAGCTGTTATGTTTCAACCCATTTTATTCATTCTTTCCTTTGTATTTGTCTCCTTTTCTCCCTTTTTGTAAAGTTTTTTATACTTTGCATATCTTTCCTATATAAGATTTTAAAAATAACCACTCAGATATACACTTTCTTTTTTTTACATCTTACACAATTTATTTTCAGTTTTCTTCATATACTTTTAGTATTTTTTTTTTCTTATTTTCTGATTTGTTTTATACTTTGTCAATCTGTATTCTTGTGACGGGACACAACCTCACTCTGGGGCCTGGGCTGGGTAGCTATAGCATTGGGTTGACTGAAAAGAGACCTTAATCCCTTGGCCTACGGTGTCCTTCTAGGTTTAGCCTTCAGAAGGATGCTATTGGTAGGTTCCCACTGACACATACTGGTTTTCTTTTTGTTTATTTCTTTGTTTGTTTGTTTCTCTATTTTGTGGAGAAGAGTTCCTGTTTTTGCTGAGGTTGGTAGGAAGCTCCCAATCTCCAGGGACCCACCTATCCCAGCCTCTCAGAGGCCAGTAATTGTGAGTGTGGGTCAAAGAGCCCTACTGAATACCCCTATTACTCCCATCTTTCTGTTATTCTTTTCTGCTTTTAGTCAACCTTTTCTTTTACACTCTTTTCTCTTTTTCTCTCATTTCTTCCTCCTCATTCTTCATCTTCTCTTCCTTTTGGACCTATACCAAAAGTACACTTCAACAACTAAACACAGAGAAGGAGGATATGAAATGAAAATGTAGGGGAAAGAAGTGGACAAGAAGTAAACACTCACAAGGAGGGACAAATAGAAAAATCCTGGCAATGTACAATACCAGAACAGAGCAACCAAGGGATCGTGAGGTAGCTACTGCAGAGGGTTCCGCCTATAAAGAAATGATAGAAATGACAAAAAGGGAATTTAAAATGTGGATAATTAAAACAATGAAGGACATTGCTGATAAAGTGGAAAATAACCAAAAGAAAATTCAAAAACAGAATCAAACAAGGCAGCAGTTCTCAACTGTACTAAACTGTACTAAGAGCTGCAGCATTAGGACGGTTGATAACCACTGAAATAAGGGGTGACATATATGAAGAATATAGAAAGGATATAGTGGAGCATAAAGAATTGAAGAAACAAATCAAGTAACTTAAATATGAAGCAGAAGTGTCAATAACAGATTATACCATGAAGAGAAAAGAATCTCAGAGCTAGAGTATAAAGCTCTAGAACTAACACAGATAATTTAAGATGAAAAAATATAAAAAGAGAGAGAGCAAAATGTTCCCTCAGAGAATTGTGGGACTTCACAAATTGTTCAAACACATGAATTATAGGTATCTGTGAAGGGGAAGAAGATCATCATAAAGGAATGGAAAACCTACTGGAGGATATCACGAGTGAAAATTTCCCAAGTATCACCAAAGATTCCAACACACTCCTTTCAGAGGGATATTGAACCCCAGGTCATCTCAGCTTAAACAGAACATCCCCAAGCTACATTGCCATGAATCTGTCCAAAGTCAAGGTGAAAGAGAAAATTCTGCAAGTAGCCAGGAGTAAGCACCAATTGACCTACAGGGGCAGATCCCTCATAGTGACTGTGGAATGAACTTCCCAACTGAAACTTTTCAAGTGAGAAGAGAAAATACATCTTCCTCCAACTTTCTTAAATAAAATCATTTTCAACCTAGAATTCTATACCTGTTAAGCTTCAAAATTGATGGAAAAATCAAATTTTTTACTGATAATGCAAACATTGAGGAAATTGTCACAATAAGACCAGCTGTACAGGAAAACATAGACCTATTCTACACATTGACCATCAAGATGGACCATCAGCAAACTAAACACCCAGAAACTAAAGGACAAAACCTAGCTTCCACAATGATGTAAGAATAAAACTAAGAAATGAACTTTCACAAAATAAGATGAATAGAACTTCACCACACTTTTAGTTTTCTCAAAAAATGTAAATGACTTTAATTCACCACTGAAGAAACACAGGCTGGTTAATTGGATAAAAAAGCACAAGCCATCTATATATTGTCTCCAGGAAACTCATCTAGCCTCGAAGGACAAAAGGCTCAGAGTGAGGAGTTGGAAAACATATTTCAGACAAATGGAAATCTAAACACGAGAGATTGCAATTCTATGTTTAGATACAAGTGGATTTAAAGCAACTAAAGTTAAAAAAAAAAAAACAGAAGGTCACTTTATTCTGGTCAAGAAAACAATACAAGAGGACATTTCAATTGTAAATATTTATATATCCAACTTAAATGCTTCCAGATTTAGGAAACAGACCTTGCTTGGTCTGAGCAATATGATATCCTATACAGCATAAAATCTAGGGACTTTAACACCTCTCTAACTGAAATGGACAAATCCTCTAACAGAAACCAAGCAAAGATGCAAGTGACTTAAACTTGACCATAGAACAAATATTCATACACATATACAGAATACACCATCCCAAAGCTAAGGAATATACAGTCTTCTTGTCAATCCATGGAACATACTCCAAAATAGATCATATCCTAGGATACAAAGCAAACCTTAACAAAATTAAAATAATCTAAATTATAACTTTTATATTCCCAGACCACAAGGCAATAAACTCTAACAAAAATTTTCATTCCCACACGAAGGCATGGAAGTTAAACAACTTATGCCAAATGACAGTTGGGTCAAGGAAGAGATGAAAGAAGAAATTATTAACTCCCTTTAACATAACAAAAATGAAGACACAAACTACAAAAACTTGTGAAACACTGCACAATCCGAAGAGGAAAATTTATCACATTAGATTCCTACATCTGAAAAACAGAAAGAGAGCACATCGACAATTAAATGAATCTTCTTAAGAAAATGGAAAAGGAAGAGAAACCTAATCCCAAACCTAGCAGAAGAAAAGAAATAGCCAAAATCAAATGAGATATAAATGAAATTGAAAACAAAGGATCATTCAGAAAATTAATGGGAAAAAAAATTTCTTTGAAAAGATAAATAAAATAGAAAAAACTTTGGCCAAATTAACTGGAAAGAGAAAAGCAAAATATTTAATAACATCAATCAGAAATATAAAAGGGAAAATAACAACAGGCATCAGAGAGCTACAAGAGATTATCTCTGACTACTACAAGAAACACTATGCCCAGAAATAAGATCATATAGAGGAAATGCACCAACACATAGAATCACACCCTTTCTCTAGACTTAAGCAGGAAGAAATAGATCTCTTGAACAGACCAATATCAAGCACTGAGATTGCAGAAACAATAAGAAAATCTTTAAAAAAAAAAAAACACTTTGCTCTAGATGACTTCACATCAGAATTCTATAAAAACTTCAAAGATGAGCTTGCACCTATGCTGTAGAACCTATCCAAAAACATTGACAAGGGAAGGAGCCTTACCCAACATGTTCCTTGAAGCAAACATTACCCTAATTCCAAAACCAGGAAAGGACACAACTAAAATGGAGAACTATACATCAATTTCACTAATGAACATCAATACGAAAATACTCAGTAAAATATTGGCTAATAGATTACTGCTACGCATTTAAAAAATTATACATCAAGATCAAGTAGGCTTCATCCAAGTGATGCAAGGCTGGTTTAACATACGCAAATCCATAAATGTAATTCACCGCATCAGTAGAAGCAAAAACAAGGACCATATGATTTTAATAGATGGAGAAAAAGCATTTGATAAAATTCAGCATTCATTTCTAACAAGAATACTTAAGAAAACAGGAATAGGTGGAATAATTCTTAAGCTGTTTGAGCCATCTCAAACCCATAGCTAATACCATACTGAATGAAGTAATCTGGAAGCTTTTCCACTTAGATGTCCACTATCATCACTACTATTCAACACAGTTCTGAAAGTTCTAGTCAATGCAATCAGACAAGAGAAGGATATACAGAGCATCCAAATGGAGTCAGAGGAAGTCAAACTCTCTGCTGATAATATGATCTTTTTTTTTAAGTAAATTTATTTCAGGTTAATGTAAAGACACAAGAAGCAGGTCAAAAAATTGATTTTGTTTGGTAGAAGATGATATTATCTTATACATAGAAAACCCCAGAGTCTCAACCACAAAACTCTTGGAAGTGATTAAGAAATACAGTAATGTCTCAAGGTATACAATCAATG
This sequence comes from Perodicticus potto, assembly GCA_963574655.1. Lineage (NCBI taxonomy): Eukaryota > Metazoa > Chordata > Mammalia > Primates > Lorisidae > Perodicticus > Perodicticus potto. The sequence goes on along the minus strand of CAUYRH010055116.1, from coordinate 15,459 downwards.
CCCACAAATCATTGGCCTTTGTATGTACCAGTAACAACCAAGTAGAGAAGCAAATCAAAGGGATAATTTTCTTCAAAGTAGCTTCAAAGAAAATGAAATACCTAAGCATGTACTTAACCAAAGAGGTGAAGGATCTCTACAAAAAGAATTATGAAACCCTAAGAAAAGAAAGAGCAGAGGACATTAACAAATAGAAGAATATACCATGCTCTTGGCTGGGAAGAATCAACATTGTTCAAATGTCTATACTTCCCAAAACAATCTACATATTCAATTCAATCCCCATTAAAATACCAACATCATACTTTGGAGAATGGAAAAATAAGTACTCCATCTTGTATGGAAGCAGAATAAAACCCTGTATAGCCAAGACAAATCTTAGTAATAAAAACAAAGCCAGAGGCATCACTCTAGCAGACTTTGGGTTATATGACAAGTCCACAGTGATCAAAACAGCATGGTGTTAGCACAAATATATATGAATATATATATATGTATATATATACATATATATGGTGTTGGCTCAAATATATATGTATATGTATATACATATATATACTGAACCAAAGAGAAAACCAAGAGATGAAATCAGTCTCTTATAGTTATCTGATGTTTCACAGACCAAACAAGCACATACACTAGAGATAATAATCCCTATTCAACAAATGGTGCTTTGAGAACTGGATAACCACATGTAAAAGACTGAAATTATACCTGTACATTTTACCACTTACAAAAATTGACTCAAGATGCATAAAAAATTTAAGTCTAAGCCATAGAATGATTAAAAAATTCCCAGCAGTGTGGAAAAAGCTCTTGATGATGTTGGAGTCAGAAAGATTTTATGAAGACTTCAGCAGCAATTGCAACAACAACAAAAATAAAGAAATGGGACTTAATTAAGCTGAAGAACTTCTGCACAGCTAAAGACACAACAAATAAAGCAAAAGGAAATCTTCAGAATGAAAAAAGGTATTTGGATTGTATAAATCTGACAAAGAGTGATAACTAGAATTTACAGAGAGCTCAAATTTATTAACACAAAAGGCAAACAATCCCATCTACCACTGGGCAAAAGAAATAAACAGAATCTTCTCTGAGCAAGGCAGAAAAATAGCTGAAAAACATTTGAGAAAATGCTCATCTTTCCTAATCATCAGAGAAATGCAAATCAAAACAACCCTGAGATATCATCTATACTCAGTGAGAATAGCCCACATTACAAAGTCACAAAGCTGCAGATGCTGGTGTGAATGTGGAGAGAAGGGAACACTTTTACACTGTTGGTAGGACTGCAAAGTAATACAACTTCTTTGGAAAGAAGTATGGAGAGCCCTCAAAAATTTAATTTAGACCTCCTATTTGATCCTGCAATCCCACTATTAGGCATCTACCCAGAGGGGAAAAAAATCACTTTATCTTAAGGACATTTGTACTAGATTGTTTATCACAGTTAAACTTATAATCATCAAAATATGGAAACAACCTGAATGCCCACAAACCCAGGAATAGATTAAAAGCTGTGGTATATGTGTATCCTGAAATACTATTTAGTCATTTAAAAAGATGGAGATTTTACATCTATTAACCTAGATGGAGTTGAAACATATTCTTCTTAGTAAAGTATCACAAGAATGGAGAAGCAAGTATCTAATGTACGTAATTGGCAAAATGTTACGGTGTGTGGCACATCTCTTGGGGGAGGCACACGATTATGAGAGGGACTCTACCTAAAAAATGCAAACATTGTAACTTATTTCTTTGTACCCTCAAATTAACCAGAAATAAAAACATAAAAAAAGACAAAATGAAAAAATAAAAATTACATTTATTATATATAATTAGATCGTATTGTTCACATAAGACATCATCATTCACATGGAAAAATAGTGTTTTGACGTATCCATTCAATAACTGAATGTATAAACAAATGGTAGTATATCCGTACAATGAAATATTACTCAATAATAAAAGGAAATTGTCTATTAAGCCAGAAAAATACATGAGGATCTTTAAATTATACTACTGAGTGAAAAAAGCATCAACCTGAGAAGACTATGTACTATATATTTCAAATACATGACATTGTGGAAAAAACAAAACTACAGAGGCAATAAAAGAGTTCACTGGCTGCAAGGTATTCTGATGAAGCACAGAGTATTTTATGGCATGAAGTTACTCTGTATGATATTGCAATGGTGAACACATGTCATTATGCATTTGTCAGAACCATAGAGAGTGTATAATAGCAAGAATATAAACTATGGGCTTTAAGTTAATATTATAATAATGTATCTATATTGGCTCCTTAGTTACAACAAATACACCCACTAAACCAGGATGTTAATATTAGGGAAATTTGGGGTTGGGGGAAACATAGGGGAACTCTTTGTACTTTCTACTCAACATTTCTGTAAACCAAAAACTCCTTAAAAAACAAAATCTATTAACTTAAAAATAAAAAATTTAAAGACAAAAATTAAACCAAGTATTTTGAAATCTAGCTTCATATCCATCTTTTTTAATAAGTAAATGCCATTTTGGCTTTTTTTTATGGTCAAGAACAGCTGCAAACTCCATGTAGATGCAGTGCACATCATTAAAATAAAAATAAGCTAAGTCAATTAAATGCCATTACAAAAATGCTTAATACTAATGAATAATGATGAATAATGTAAAGCCCCAGAAAAGTAGTCTTTGATATTTTTCTATAATATTCTCCTTCACCATTTTAAAGAAATAATAATGTGAAGCTACCAACCCATGAGAAATTGATCTTCAGTACTTTAATGTAATTAGTTCTTAATTCCCTCTCTAGTTTCTCTGGATATGCTTACGTTTTGAAGCCAATTCAAAGCAATGTTTTAATTATTACAACATGTAGCTTAATGGGAGTTCTTCAGCATGTTAGTGCAAACACCTAACAAATCCCTTTCACCCTCAAACTTCTGATGTCTGTATTTAATTTTCAACTTTCCATAAACCAGGCAGACATTTGCCACAGATCCATAAAGTAAGATAATCACTGCTACACATTAACACACATCCTGGACTGGCATTTTACGTCTCAGGAAAAAAGAAAGGAAGGAAGAAAAGGTAAGAAATCAAATCTTCTTTTGTGGACTTTAAAGGTGGCAGCATTAGATATCCACTGAGGATATTCAATACGTTTCTCCAGTATATTCTCCTGTTTTTATTCCATGTGAAATTCTATTGTATTTTATTTGGTAATAATAAGAAAAGTCAGTACTTAGAGCCTAAGTATTTTTTTACAAATGGAGAACCAGATTTTGCAATTCTAGCAGACGAACAATCTATCTTTCAGAACCAGTTCCGGTATTTTCCAAGATGTCACAATTCCTTTTCTCACGAGAACATGACAAAATACAACTACATATTAAGTAATAAGATGGGGACAGAGCAGAGTGTGGGTCTCAGAATGAACACATGAACTGGTTCACTAAAAAAGGAAGATTTAATTCATTTATTCATTGCCCCCCACCAACAACTGCTCTCTCATCAGTCAGCCTAAATTCAGTCTTTTGCTTTCTCCTTTCAAAAAATTTTCTGAGAGCTGGGTAAAGCAACTCATGCTGTAATCTTAGCACTCTGGGAGGTTGAAGGAGGTGGATTGCCTTGGTTCACAGGTTTGAGACCAGACTGAGCAAGAGTGAGACCTCATCTCTAAAAATAGCCAGGTGTTGTAGCGGGCATCTGTAGTACCAGCCACTGGGGAGGCTGAGGCAAGAGAATCACTTAAGCCCAAGAGTTTGAGGTTGCTGTGAGCTGTGACGCCTTGACACTCTACCAAAGGCAAGAAAGTGAGACTCTGTCTCAAAAAAAATTGTGAGTACAATTTAGCAGGGTATAGCATTAGAAGCCTATCACAAATGATGATTGACAAATTAACTCTGATAGTCTTTTGGAAGCCAGTATCTGTTTTGTTATGTTTTGTTTTAGGAAAATTCTAAAATAATACTGCCATGCTATCCAGCAAACCCACTCTGAGTTCATATATAAAGGAAATTCTATATCATTACTTTGATAAGATATATGTATCCCTATATTCACTATAGCATTACTCACAATAGCCAAGTATGGAAACAACTTGAATGTGAATGGACAGTTGTCTATTATATAGATAAAGAAATTGTGGTAAATAGCTACAATGGAATATTATTCAGCCAAAGAAAAGAAAGAAATCCTACCATCTGCAATAATGTGGGTGAACTAGAGGGCTTTATGCCAAGTTCAACAAGCCAGGAACAGAAAGACAAAAAGTAAATAATCGCACTTATATATGGCATCTCACAAAAGCCAAACTCATAGAGAGTAGAACAGTGGTATCCAGGTGGTGAGGAAAGTCAAGGAAATGGTAACTGTTGGTCAAATGGTATCTAAACTTTCACTTATAAGATAAACAAGTTCAGCAAATCTAATGTACATAATGGGAAGTAATGGCTGTGTTAATTAACTCGATTTCAGTAATCATTCTAGAATGTGTATGTATATAACATCATCACATGCACATCCTGAATATGTTCAATCTTTAGTCAAGAATTTAAAATAAAAAATTAGGAATTCTTTCCTTTATTGCAAAAGAAAGTTTATAAGAGAGCTAGATTGAAACATGCATTATAATAGTGCTAGTGTTAATATTTGTTGACCCACATTATTTTCTAATAGGCTTATCAGAAGTATGCATAGACATCAATTAATCTCATATTTATTGTCTTTACTTAGATCAGAAACCTTTAATTTGGATTAAAGAAAATACTGAAATGTGTGTATACATTTGGGGAGGTGAAGAAGTTTCCACTCTGTTGGCAAGATTCCCAAAGAGATTCTTCACCAGAAAAGTTCATGAACCTCTGTGTAAAAATAACATTTTTTCATCCAATATTGTACAATGGCCTTTGACTGTTGTGTAGAGTTAATGTTCATCACTTATCCTCTAACACACTCTGGAAGTCCAGTAGGAATCTACAGCCATACTTTGTGACATTTTTCTAAATGATTTTCAAGTTGAGAGGCTTGCTTCACTGTGTTAGCTGCTGTGGTAAACAAGATTCTGAGTTGTCATCTCCATATTCTCATCCCCAGATTCTTCAATGAAACTACCCTAGGTATTTCTGTGAATGGATTTTCCAGACGCAATTAAAGGCCTAAGATGGTCCACTGTAAGATATGGAGTGTATTTGAGTGAGACTGACCTAATCACCTGAGCTTATTAAAAGCAGAATTATTTTTTGGCTGATAGCAGGAGCGGAATTGAAATTTGAAGTATTAAGAAAGATTTGACATGGGAGAGATTCTCCATTACTGAAATGGTGGGGGGAGTTGGAGGTGGCAGGAAACTGAGAGTGGCTTCTGAATGCTTAGAGTGATCCCTGACTGACAGCCAGCAGTACAAAGGGGACCTCAATCTGCTCCTGCAAAGAAACGCGTCCTGCCAACAACCCAAGACAGCATGGAGTCACATCTTTCCCTAACAAGATTCCAGATGAGCATGAAACTGGCTGACCCCTTGATCTCAGCTTTAGAAGATCCTGAGTAAAGTCCCCAGTTAAAATCTGTTGGAATCCTAACCCAGGAAAAGCAACTTATGGTAAATTGTTACATAGCAATAGAAAACTCAAGCAGTTGCTAACTAATAAACTTTAAATTTATAATTTCTTTTGCATCCAACACCACATAGCAGTTAGATGTATATATGAATCAGGATATCTATTGTCCTAAATTTTGGAAATTTAGAGTTATTAAAATCTTAGTATTTTCTCACCCTGGCCAGAAGTATTCAACCAGTCTAAAAGTAAGAAGATGAAAAAAAGGAGAATTATTATCTGTTGGTCATTTTCTATTGAAAACCTGCAGCAATTTTATTACCCTAATCAAAAGGATGAACAATGATATCATGAATAGACCACTACTACAATTTCACTATCTGTTGAAATAACAACATCTAATTTTTAATATTTAAATTGAGTCCTCTGAGCTCATATTCTCTTTGTGTAAATTTGTTTTTAGTAAAACCAATTGAATGGACCTATAATGTTCAAGTAATTACAAGGATGAATCTGGTTGTCTCTTGTAAATATACATTTCCAGGCACCTCTAAAAGAAAATGGCAACTCAATGGTCTGCGGTAAATTCATGAAATTTGTATTTTACACAGCATTCTAGGTGGTTCTGTTGGCCACAGATATTTGGGAAACTTTGCCTTAGAAAAATAGCAAACGTATTGAAAAATCTGTCCTGTATCTATAATACGTTACATTAAGAGAAAAGATTGTTGATGCCCAGAGGAAGTTCTCATCTTACAGTGAGGAGAACATGGACGCATTAAAAGATATTGCTTGTATACCGTGTAACATATGGTAAAGTAAGGTCATAGCATGGGAATGAATGTTGGAATCCATTGGCTTACAGCTGTACCACAGACCATTGTGGTCTAAGAAGCTCTACTTTGTTCAATGAACCATAAACCAGATTGTTCCTAAAGCATGAAAGCAAGAAATTCTGAAGGGTGCTCACCAAAACAGGGTTTCCAGACAGGTTCCAGACATCACAGGGCATGATTGCCAAAGACCATGTTTACTTCTCATGCCTTTTGTTCTGTTCACTGTACTCTTGCGGTATTTTGTGTCTCATTCTATTCTCACTTTTTCAGACATTCAATAATCACCCTCAAAATTTTACTATGGGGAAACTTGCATGGTATTCTCAAATTTTCATTCACTTTCCATATTTCTATTTTACTTTATCCTTTTAAATAATCTCTTAATTCAGAAAAAAATATGCAGCACCAGTCATGCATATAGAGCTAATCTAATATCTTAAGAAAGAATTTTAATGGGATTTTCTTTCACGTCTACAAATAGCTTCACAGAAAGGCATTTATATAAACCCAAGTTCAAGGTCATTTTATTAATAAGCTTCAGCATTTGATTTGCCTATTTTTAGATCTCATGCACATTTTATCAACCAATTAATAAAAATTCACTGATTAATAAACTTATCAATGTCTAAGCTATATCAATCAGGTATTTTAGGATAATGCAGAGAAAATATATCACTTATTCTTATCAAGATAAATATCTAGTTATTTGCTATGTGTTTTTGTCAGCCAAAATGCTTCCACAATGGGTTTTGATGTGTAGAATTCCTTAGTTTTTTACATCAGTCTCACTGTTCAATAATAAAAGCGTGCGTGTGTTATTAACCATTGATGTCGCCAGATTTTAAACTTGCTAAAAATTTGGATAAAGACTTCGCCATTTAAAAAAAAAAAAGACTTCACCATTACTACTCTGTGATAGTGTGTGTTTTTACTCTTGTTTTACCAGCATAGAAAGTGGAAGATTCAGAAAGAATAAGTAATTTCCTATAGGTCAAGAGGCTAATAACTGGGAGAAATTAGGATGCACATAAAATCAGCTCATATGGAAATCCATGCTTGCTTTTATGCGGCAATAACTACAGTTAAGAGTCGAAGCCCTGTCCATAATTGTAACTTTGGGTAGCGCTAACCTCAATAAAAAGAATGTTTGTGAAGTAAAAGTATTTTATAAATAGCAAAACAAATACCAATGATGAGCAATTAAAAATGCTTTACACACATCCACATTAAGTGTAAAACATTCATGAATAGACTTTTAAAATTCACAGATATTTTGGTGCAGTGATAGCTGGCAACATCCCAACAGGGAACTTGTAGTTACATCATGTTTCATTGACACTATGCACTTATAAATGGAGGGTTATTTCCATTATGCAAATAAATTTTGACACAATAAACCTAATATTAATGAACTCCCTAACCTTTCTTATCAGTAAAACTAAAGCTTATTTTTATCAATGCCCACTAGGGGGTGCTGGCACATTGACACTGGAAAGTGGAGAGCATTGGCTATCCTATCAGGTCAAGTACAATACTGACAATGAACCCACTTTGCAAGAATTTATTTTTGTAACTAGTTTTTAGAATATAGAAGTAAGCCATTTTTACATGCTGGCACAAAACGACATGGAAAAAATTTTATAATTTTAAGCCACTGAATTCTAATTCATTTCAATAACATTTTTAATAAAACTTGGACTCCTATAAAGTAGATATCAATAAAACAATAGAAACATTCAATAATTTTGATCAACAGTTTTTTTATGTAGATGTGGTTTATAAATCTTCATCTATTTTTAATTTTCATATTAAAAACCACAAAACAAACATGTCCACTAAATTATCTATATAAAATCTATACATAAATCACTCATAGAGATCCCATGAGGTTTACTATTTGGAAACTGAGTTGTACTTTTTGTCATTTATCAGGGGAGTAAAAATATAGAAATGTTTATAATCAAGTAAAATAATAAGTAAAAATACAAAGCAGTATTTAATGTCATTGATCACTATTTGGTATGCAATTCAATCCTTTTGTCTAAAGAAAATATTAAATTCAGTAAAATATAGTGTTCAACAGGTTATTAGGTATTATTAAAATGAAACAAACTCAAAATGAGATGAATTTTATTGGGAGAGGTATAAATTAGACACAAATTTAAGATCTTCAATAGAAACAATCTCTTTCCTGTTTTCATAAAAAAAATCCTTTTATTCAAGAATTCAAATCCTTAAACAAGAAAGAAAATCTAATGCAGTGCCTGTGGCTCAGTGAGTAGGGGACTGGCCCCACACACTGAGGGTGGTGGGTTCGAACCTGGCCCTGGCCAAACTGCAACAACAACAACAACAACAATAGGCCGGCATTGTGGTGGGTGCCTGTAGTCCCAGCTACTTGGGAGGCTGAGACAATCACCTAAGCCCAAGAGCTGGAGGTTGCTGTGAGCTGTGACACCACAGCACTCTACCCAGGGCAACAAAGTGAGACTCTGTCTCTATTTTAAAAAAAAAAAAGAAAATCTCTATTCTCCTATTTGTGAGTGAAATCTATTTGGCTTCCCTTAATCATTTCCAGTATTGAACTGCCAAGTACACTCCAAAACTGTGTCCTTCATTCTAAAGGTAAGTTTCCCCAAAAGGAGAGAAACAGTCTTTGTTACAAGGTCCTTGCATGATTGTTCTCTCCTTCTAAATAGTTATCCCTCATTGAATATGTGTAAGGAATGACGGAATCTTTGTCAATTTGAGTCATCATTAAGGAGGGAAAATGGGAAGAAGTTTATAGGAGCACATTGTTTTACATAATGCAGACTAAATGAGTATGATAGTGTCTCCAAAAGTTTATGTATTTCATTTATGTTAAATTTTTCACTCTGAACTTAACCACTCATCAACTTCTGTGAATTCATCTCAAGCCTACCTGTAAGTCCAGCTCATTCTGCCATTTTATGACTAAAAGTTGATTAAGCTTCTTTGAAATTAGTATTACTATCTTTATTTTTTCATAATTATCTCCTTTCAGTTTAAACAGACCCTCTATCACACTAATAATCAAGAATTTAATGAGGACACTTGCATTTGCTCTATACAAATTCTAGAAAATCTCAGAGAATTTAATTATGTCTTTTATCCTTCATTTTTCAGAAGACTTATATGAAATTTTCAACCTTTTATCATATGCAAACTTCTTGAGTCTAATGTGGCAAATCAATCAACAAACATTTATTGTGTGTCTGATATGCCAGTAATATTATGCCTGGAGCTGGGAGGTCTAGAAGTATGATAAATGGTTCTGCCTCTCAGCCTTCTTAGTCCCCTCATTTTCCACCTTCAAGGGTTTTAGATGTAAGCGCCTTCCAACCACTGAGCCACCCCTAATCAGGCCTGGTAGATTACAAAGTCTTGTCTTCACCAGCAGTTGAGTTTTTGAATTAAAGTTATTGTTTTACATGGATGATGCACTATGTTAGGGATGACTTTCAACTCAACTCTGGTTTCACTTGATCTGTCAACAGCCTTTGACAGTGGCCACTGTTTATTTTATTATGCCCGTAAATAACATTTTGAGAGTTTATACAGGCCTGGATTCCAGTCTTACCTATATCCTGCAAGCCACCTCTATTTCATACACCTCTGAGCAAAGTAACTCTAAGAACCTTGGACTACAATTTGGGATTTAATAATCTACTTTGCCACATTCTTCAAATGATTCAATAAAATAATGTTTGTTATGACCATACCATAGCACCTGTAGATTGCAATCATTCAGAAATAGTACTTGGATTATTATTAGCAATGGTCTGAAAATAATCTTCCAAATGGTACTCTTAACTTTTGTAGTTTCTTGCTTCAAAACACTATCTATAAGTTCACTAGGTTTCTCTATGTTGTGTTTAGACCTATCTCTCTTCTAATAGGTTTTTCAGTCTTTAAGGTCACTGTCCATTAGAGTTTTTCCTCAAAATTTTTGTGTGTACTGACTTTTATGTTCTGTGAGATCAATCTTGTGTTTATGCAAGTGATTTCCTTTGAAACACAATGCAAGTTTGTTTTTTGTTTTTTTTTTTTTTTAGTTTTATCTCCCCTGAATTCCAAAATTCTATTTCTTCTCATAACTTGAACTATCTTTACCTGATACTTCAAAACAGATGCACACTGGAACAATACCTTCACTGAATTCTCTGTGATCACACTTAAATGCAAATTCTTGATAACGTTCTATTATATTTTTAGTATATTTTTGATTATTTTTACTTTCCTTTACCAAAACATAACCACCAGTTATCTCTTACAACTAAGATTTCAGGATATCCTCCACTGCTTTCTTAAAACATAGTATTTTTCCACCCAGGGGAATATAATTTGACTTGCATGCTTAGAAGTTTTAATGCATATTCCCCTTTTATGGATAAATTATAAAATGTAATATATGACCAATTGGAGAATTAATTCTTAGGAAACTATTCATATGCTATAGATAATGCATAAATGTTTCTTCATAACACTTACTTCAATTTATTTAATGTCAACCTCATAGAATCAAATTGATAATACATAAATAGATCAATCTTTTGATAGATAGATTATACATGTAAGTCGTCTAATGTACATGAAGCTATATAGAATAAAAGTTCTTAACCAAATGATAGAAATCTTCCAAGGAGACCTTAGTGATATATTTGGTAGGCATTCAAGCTAATGTTTGCCAAATTCCCATTTCTGAGACTCACTGCAAATACCTCTGTGCTGGGAGGAAGCATACCTCACTCAGAATTTCAAGCCTCTAACAAATGAAAAATAGTTATCCTTATTAAAAAAAATGCTGAAGAACCTCTGGGAAAAAAAAGTCTAACCCGCAATACTATGAAAAATGCAAGTGATCTAAAATCCTGTATTTGAAACTTCATTCCAGTGCTTACCACTTAACCTTGGACACATCCGCTTGCTCAAATGTAAAGTTAACAATAAGGAGGAATCAAATTCAATTTCATCACTGACTTGTTATACAGCTTGGAGAAGCTATTTTTCTTCTCTGAGCCTTGTTTCCTGTGTGCATACAAAAACTTAAATTCAGGACGACTGTGCAAATGAAATAAAATTTTATAAAGCTTGGTCTCTCATATAATGTGTCTTATATTTATTAATTATTTTATTTTTTCACTTTTTTAATTAGCATCATTGAAATTTCAGTGAAAGCAGCTTATCATTAAATTTTCTCATTACTGATGAGATTATATAATAAGAGTTTGCCAAATCCAAGTGTTAGTTTTATTGTTACAATATGAAAAATCACTACTGTGGGGACTACAACTACTCTTGCAATAGAAATAAAAATAGTTGAAATAAATGCTTAATTACTAAGAGAACTTGAGGTCTAAGCATATGTAACTATTAACTTATCTAATAATGAGGTAGAGCATTGTGTGAAGAATTCTATTCATCCTTGGCAAGCAGTTTCTTATTGGTATGTTCTATAACTATAGCTATATTTATATCATTGTATGCCATTAAATCTCTATTCACTGCAACATGAGTAAGGTGTTCGATGTCCAATAATATTAGTATGATAACTATCAACAGACTGTGCTCTTTGAAACAACTTCCCAAACATAGCAAGTGCCTGAAGAGTAGGGAGCACGTAGTCTCTGCTGGTGCTGATTAACTTTCAAACCCAGAAACTACGGAGACCAAACAGATGTCGGCTACAAAATTGTGCCAGGTGAGTTGAGTTTTTCTTTCTGAACCTCAGTTTAGCATTCTTTCTTCCTGATTTTTTTTGATTTTTAAATTTAATAAAGATTTCAATTTTATTATATACAGAAAAGAGTGTTATCAGTGATTACACATTTTGCTGGTATGGTAATCATTTTTAATCTGCTCAATGCTACTTTCCTATCGTTTCCCCTGTAGAGTTAAAATGTTGTTAGATATTGGATTATAGGCAATTCAATGTAATTATGGTGCAGTTAGAATACACTGGCCTTACGGTTACTAGTTATACAAGCAGCACCATCTTAGGAGATGATCTAGTGAAATCCTTGTCAGCACTTTCACTAAAAACACCAATTTTTAGACAGTTCTAGAATCAGCAAATAAGACTTGAGAGGGAGGGAGTGCCATCTGTTATTATGAAGAGTGACATTGCCCAAGGTCAGGCCAGACACACAGAAATCCTTTTTTCATCAGTATGTCTTTGCTTCTCACTGTTTACTATGAACTTGTGCAGCTGAGTTGATTAAAAGTATGCAGTGATTAATTTGGATTAAATCCAAACCTTGGTAGGAAAGCTGTGAGTCAACTGAAGGGAACACTGAGTTGTTAACTCCTGTTCTGTGTTGTCTATGGCGTCTGGTAACACCATGCATATACATCAAAGTTTTTCATTGTAATTCTAATACCTGTAAGATCTTATCTATCCAGAGAAAAAGTCTCATACAGTTAGAATTTCTTTACTCATATTTTATAATAAGTAACTTCTAAGAAGACGGTCAACAATTAAGAATCAGCCACAAATTCAAAGCACCTGAATTCTGAATGTAGAAACAAGTAGTCTTAGCCACATAATGAAGAGAGTCGAATGAGATCTATCCCCAAAGTGGAATGAATACACAATTAACTAAAAGAGAAACTGTAGAATCATAATCTCAGATACCATGTCAACATGCATGATCATTTTATAATTTTGGAAGCTTGGGTTACCAGAAAAAGTCACCAAATCAACTTATTAAGACAAAAACACAAACTCTTAGTAAACATTGTCATTACTTTTCATGGCATTCCATGTTAAATATCTCAGAATTAGCTTAGAACTTATTATTGTTCAGATTTTTCTTTTAAATTTTGGAGTGTTACTATAATTATTTCTATAAATACAATAAACAAATATTCAAATGACTCTTCAAAAATACACTGAGGCAAAAAAATCTAGGAGTAAGCTGTATCTGAAGTGCTGAGGATACAGGCTGTTGTCACTGTATAACTTTGTACCTTCTCTCTGCCTTTTAAAGTTTTATTTCCTTCATCTATGGTCCTGCCCTCAGCTATCATACGTCCCCAAAGCATTTTGTCATCTTTTCAATTTGACTATTCTTCAGGCATGTCAGTAGCATCTAGTGACAACAACTTAACATCAAGGTTAAAAGTTTTACTGATTCCTGTCCTAATAAACAAAATGTGACTTCCTTTTAGAAAGTCCATTCAATGTTTTGAGATTCCTAGCATACAATTTAGCAAATGACTGCTTCATAATAATAACTTAGAGTTATCTGGTGCCTTAAAATTTACAAAGTGTTCTTATATAAATACTATTATCTGATCTTTGCCATGACCCATTGAAAAAGGCTGCAATAAAAGTGACTCACTGAAGTCAGACACGGCAGGCATTTGACAAGTTTTAAGTAAAAACTGACACTTAAAAGTTGTTACTTTAAATTCAGTAGTTTATTGGCCAAAGGTTTAAACACATTATTTTCCAATCACTATCCTTTATATGCTGTGAAAATTTCCTTTGACCATAAAACATTCATTTGGTAGTAGCAACTGTTTCCATGAGTGAGAAAAGGGATAAAGACTAATCTTAAACTAATAAAAATTTGATTCCAAAAGAAACTGCAAAATATTTATTTATTTAATAGAATATTAGTAATACTGTCTTGTCATAGCACATATCTTTTCAAGAATCAATCTTAAATTAACTATGGTTTTAAGCTGAGTTTCACTGGAAAATTCTATGCATAAGAAACATTGTTTTTCCCAAATATATTATTTCATTTTGTTGTATTGCTAACATTGGCAATATCACCAGTAACCATCATGTTTTCTGTCGACATTGATAAGATACAGCTTGTACTTAAGTACACAACCATGTCAACCCTTTTGATTGTGAAATTGGTAAAAATGTGAAAATAAGTCAAATGATTTTTACATTTTTAATACACATGTCTATCTATTGTTAAAAACTTAAGTATATATATATTATATGTATATAATATATTTTTTTTAGTTTCCATCGTTCCCTGTCATTTCTTCCCCAAGGTAACTACTGTCATTTCTTCTTTATATCCTATAGACTATGCCTTTTTTTAATGAGGATATGACTATTCATTACCAATATGGGAAAATATTTTTTTTGGTACTCTCTTTATCACTTATCAATCAAGAAATCATTCTATATTAGCACAAAGACCTTGTTATTCTTTATAGCTGCTTAATATCCTACTACATAGATATAACAACTTCTACTTAATTCATTCCCTATTACAGAATTTGTTTCAATTACCTTTTGCTCTTATGGACAAGGTTATGAGAAAAACATTTCTCATATAAGTGAGTAAATCTATCCAAAAAATTCTCAGATTTAGAGTTTACTGGGTAATCGAGTATATGTATTTGTATATGTGATAAATATTGATAAGTTGTACACATGTAAGCTGTCCAAATAAATGTTGTCCATAGGAATACAAAAGAATGCATATTCCCCATAATTTGACTAGGACAATTGATTTTTTTTTAATATATGTCAATCTGGTATGTGGAAAATATTTTCAATGCTCTAATAATTTTCCCCCACTTTAAGAAAAAATCTGATAACATTTGAACAGGGTTAAGTTGTTTGTGTTTACTTTTTCATGAACTCTCTTTAAACATTTTCTCCATTTGTCTATAGAACAAGGAGTCTTTTTTTTTTCCTTTTTTTAATTATCTTTATCATTAAATCATAGCTGTGTACAATAGTGTAATCAAGGGGTACAATGTGCTGGCTTCATATACAACCTTAACTATTTTCATCAACCTGATTAACATAGCCCTCCCTGCAATTTCTCCGTGATTATATGAAGACATTTGTATTCTGCATTTAGCAAGGTTCGCCTGTACCCTTCTAAGATGCACCATAGGTGTGGCCCGACCAATTACCCTCCCTCTGCCCCAGAAGACCAAAAATCACATTATAACAAAGACATCTGTACCAGAATGTTTATTGCAGCCCAATTCATAATTGCTAAGTCATGGAAGAAACCTAAGTGCCCATCAATCCACGAATGGATTAATAAATTGTG
>CAUYRH010055114.1:0-10776 GCA_963574655.1 Perodicticus potto | reverse complement strand
TTTTTTTTTTTTAACCAGTTATTTCACTTGATTTGCTAGCTTCACAGAAGAGATCCGAATCTGTGCCCAGCGCTAAAGGCTCAGTGTTAGCATGGTTTGTGCTGGCCAGCGTGCCATATTCTTGATGGAGATGAACCGTAGCACCAGAGCCCATTCTTCCTTGTCAGTCTTGACCCAAAGATGTCACCATTTCTAGTTATTTGTCACCACATAATTGGTGTTGATTGGAAACTTTTCTGAAATGGGCAGAATTGCTTGGTTGTCTTTTTTCCATGTAACTTAAGCATAGTAATATAAATAAAGTAATAGTTGGAAAAAATAAAAAAGAGTACAAAAACACCAAAGCTCCCAACTTGGGAGAAAAAGGGCACTCTCTGTCTCCTCTTTGTCTAGGGGTATATATAATTGCGTGGGGCCCTCTGTATCTCTCTCTCTCTCTCTCCTCTTTGTCTAGGTGTATATAAAGTTGCATGGGGTTCTCTGTAGTTGCATTTAGGGGGGAGCCAAGCTCATAGTTATATTTAGGGTGTATGGGTCCCTCTGTAGTTACATTTAGCAAGTCTGGGACAGCAGGTCTAGGTTGTGAATGAATGGCTACAATCCCTTTCATTCCCAGACCTAGGAAACTTACATGAAATTGACCAGAAAATGAGGAAGTTCCATGTTCAGTCTTAAGTGCAAGGGGAGGGAAACCTAAGCAGTTGTCTGGCCCCTCCGACTACTGGAGCCTGGGGGTGGGTGATGCCAAACCTCCAGCCCCACTGGTTCCTCTGTTCGCTGAGTCCGGTGATGATAGAAGGAGGCAGTTAGGGTTTCTCTGGAAGGAGAGCGAGCCAGGGGTCCACAATAGAATCAAGTCTTGGACTGAAACCATCTTTACTGTGTGTGGCTTGATGACATTTCTGGAAGACACAAGTCTGATTAGCACATTAAAAGGCCAGGGTGGAACAGTGAGAGGAGGGGGTTAGTTACAGTGTCAAGTGAAGAACAAAGTCAGTAATGTTAAAAAGAAAACTATATTAATACTTTTCTTGTTGTCTCCTAAAGAAGACTTTAAATTTTCTTCAGGCTCACAAGTATAGGTGGACTGTGGTTGATTCTCTTCATGGTCTGCTTCTGTAGGAGGTGGTAGGGTCCAGGATTTTACCCATGAATGATGTATCCAGGAATCTATTCCCATGACTTTAACAGCTATAGAAGAAGACAAGATAACAGAAAAGGGACCTTCCCAAGTTGGGGTTAGGAAAGGTGAATTATAGGGGAGAATTTTGATCATGATTAGATCTGTAGGAGAGAAAAGCTCCTTTAGTGTTGAATGTGAAAATGTAGTTGGGATGTTTTTAAGGATTTGTTGAAATTTAGCTAAAGAAGTAATATGTTTTACTAATTCTGTAGTTTCTTGATCTAATAGTAAATCGTTTGTTAAAAAGGGTCTTCCATATTATAATTCATAAGGGCTACAACCAAGTTTCTGAGGTAAATTTCTTATTCTAAGGAGAACAATGGAAAGCAATTTAGTCCCAAGGGAGATGAGTTTCTTTTTTTTTTTTTTCAATGTGGCACTCATGGAAGGATGTTTATTGAGAAAAAGTAAAGGCATTCTTTGGTGTAATACTACACAGGACTGTGAATTTCAAGACACAATTAGTTGACTATTTTACCAAAGATTAGCTAGACCAAACCCCATTCTTTAAGGATGTTTTCTCTCATCTCTGTTTTTTCCAAATATTTTGAATGCTGCACTTAGTTCCTTCTGTCACAGCTCAAGGGGGTGTGTGTACCATAAAACTATTGTTGACATTTTTGGTGCTGGATTCAGCCACGCTGGCATCTGTCAGATCCACCTCATCAAATATGATTGACTTCGCAGTTTTGGCATAGTACAGCGTCCGCCCTCGAAGCTTAAAGTATCTCCTTTTTGATCGTTGGAATGAATTGTTCTGTTTGGTCAGCATCCCCTCTTTGATGATGGTCTTCTGACCCTACGTGGACACTTTGCGGATGAGCTTCTGCGGGGAGCCGGGCTCCGCCTCTGGTTCACTGTCGGATGACTCCTCCGGCGGCCGGGAGATGAGTTTCTTGAGTTAGCATTTGTAACTGTCTTTTGATTTTTTTTTAAATTTTGCTTTCAATTGGCTTTCAATCTTCTTAGTTTTTTTTGTTTGTTTGTTTCTTTCTTTCTTTCTTTCTTTCTTTATTTTTTATTGAGACAGAGTCTCACTTTGTGGCCCTCAGTAGAGTACCGTGGTGTCATAGCTCACAGCAACCTCCAACTCATTAGACTTAAGCGATTCTCTTGCCTCAGCCTTCCAAGTAGCTGGGACTATAGGCGCCTGCCAGAACACCCAGCTTTATTTAGTGGAGACGGGAGTCTCACTCTGGCTCGTGCTGATCTCGAACCTGAGCTCAGAGCAATCCACCTGCCTCTTCCTCCCAAGGGAGCTAGGATTACAAGCATGAGCCACCACACCCAGCCTGTCCTTTGTTTTTTTTTCTGAGACAGAGCCTCAAGCTGTCACCCTGGGTAGAGTGCTGTGGCATCACAGCTCACAGCAACCTCCAATTCCTGGGCTCAAGCGAGTCTCCTGCCTCTGCCTCCCAAGTAGCTGGGACTACAGGCGCCTGCCACAACACCCAGCCATTTTTGGTTGCAGCCGTCATTGTTGTTTGGCGGGCCCGGGCTGGATTCGAACCCGCCAGTTCAGGTGTACGTGGCTGGTGCCTTAGCCCGTTGAGCCACAGGCGTTGAGCCACATATTCCATAATAGCCAAAAATTGGAAGCAGCCTAAATGGCCGTCAACTAGTGAATGGATAGACAAACTGTGGTACCTCCACCCAGTGGAATACTATTGAGCCATGGTAAGGAACTAACCACTGGTGCATGCTGTGCCATCCAGGGTGAGCCTGGAAAACACATGCAAAGTGAAGAAGCCAAGCCCAAGAGACTGATTCCATTTATATGAAATGTCTGGGCTGGGGTCGGTGGCTCACACTATAATCCTATACTCTGGGAGGCCAATGCTGGAGGAGGATCATTTGAGCTCAGAAGTTTAAGACCAGCCTAAGCAAGAGTAACACCCACCTTTGCTTAAAACGGAAAAATTAGCTGGATGTTGTGGTGAGCACTTGTTGTCCCAGCTACTAGGAAGGCTGAGGCAGGAGGATCACTTGAGCCTAAGAGTCTGAGGTTACTCTGAACTAGGTTGATGCCACAACACTCTAGCCAGGGCAACAGAGTAAGACTCAGTCCCCCACCCCAAAAAAGGAAAAGAAATGTCTTGAGACCAGGCACAGTGGCTCACGCCTGTAATCCCAGCACTCAGAAAGGCTGAGGCGGGTGGATTGCCTGAGCTCACAGATCTGAGACTAGCCTTAGCAAGAGTGAGACCCCATCTCTAAAAATAGCCAGGTATTGTGGCGGGCGCCTGTAGTCCCAGGTACTTGAGAGACTGAGAATCCCCAGAGATTCAAGAGAATCACTTGAGCCAAAGAGTTTGAGGTTGCTGTGAGCTATGACACCACTGCACTCTACTGAGGGCAACAAAATGAGACTCTGTCTCAAAAAAAAGAAAAAAAGAAAAAGAAAAATAAATGTCCGGAAAAGACAATCTGTACAGAGACACAGAAAATAGAGTAGTGGTTGTCTGGGACAAAGAGAGACTAGAGATTAACAGCATATGGGCGTGAGGGATCTTATTGGGGTGATGGAAATGTTCTAAAACTGGCTTATGATGATGGTTGCACAGCTTGGTAAATTTACTAAAAGTTGATTGAACTTTACATACTGGAAATGAGTGAATTATGTAAAATATGCATAAAATACACCTCAATGGAGTTATAAAAAATAGGCATAAAATGTCTAACTTAGTTCCTCAACATGGTGAGTGTTTAAGAAATAGTGACCCAGCAGCTAGGACACCAGCCACATACACTGGGGCTGCTGGGTTTGAACCCAGCCCAGGCCTGCCAAACAACAATGACAACTACAAAAAAAAAAATAGCCGGGCATTGTGGTGGCCACATGTAGTCCCAGCTACTTGGGAGACTGAGGCAAGAGAATTGCTGAAGCCCAAGAGTTTGAGGCTGTGAGCTGTGACACCATAGCACTTCTGAGGATGACATAGTGAGACTCTGTCTCAAAAAAAAAGAAAAAGGAAAAAGAAAGAAATGGTGAAATGGTGACCCTGGCTTGGCTCCCAGTGCTCAGTGGTTAGGGCACCAGCCACATACACCAAATCACGAGAGTTCAAACCCGGCCTGGGCCTGCTAAACGAGAATGACAACTACAACAAAAAGTAGCCAGGCACTGTGGCAGGTGCCTCAGCTACTTGGGAGGCTGAGGCAAGAGAATCACTTAAACCCAAGAGTTTGAGGTTGCTGTGAGCTGTGATGCCACGGCACTCAACCGAGGGCAACATGGTGAGACTCTGTCTCAAAAAAAGAAATGGTGACCCTTTCTCAGATGTGCTTGTGGCTCAGCGGCTTAAATCCATAAAGCTGCCCTTTTCTGGTCTCCTAGAAGGGGAAGTTTTCTCTAGGACTTCTTTGTGAGAGGAGGCTCTGTTTCTAGAAACTATTCTAGTCAGGTAAGCTGTCCAGGGCCTGTGAGGAGACAGCAGAGGAGACAGCCTCCGTCTATAGGGAGAAGACACAGGGGATTCCAGGCTGGAAAACCTCAAGCCTCCTCCCCCAGCCACAGCCCCCATCATAGACTAGGAGCTTACTGACCTACAAGGTCACAGAAATATAAAGAAACGAGGCTGACTTCATTTCTTGGAAAACCAGTTTCATCCCCTCACACCGCTCCCAGTGAGCCTTTTCTTCAACCTAACCCTTTGCTTTTCTACATCTCTCTTCATGCTCTGGAAGTCATAAGGTTTGAGAACCGAATATCAGACTACTGCCAAAAACGTATGACTAAAATCCTGCAAAGATGCTTCTAAGAAAGCATCCTAGAAAGGGGCTGGTGGGCGGCACCTGTGGCTCAGTCAGTAGGGCGCTGGGCCCATATACCGAGGGTGGTGGGTTCAAACCCAGCCCCGGCCAAACTGCAACGAAAAAAAAGCGAGGCATTGTGGTGGGCGCCTGTGGTCCCAGCTACTTGAGAGGCTGAGGCAAGAGAATCGCCTAAGCCCAGGAGTTGGAGGTTGCTGTGAGCTGTGTGAGCCACAGTACTCTGTCGAGGGCGATAAAGTGAGACTCTGTCTCTACAAAAAAAAAATAGAAAGGGGCTGGGGAGGCCCCAAAGCATCTCTCCTGGAGGAAGCTTCTCAGACTCAGCTCCCAGGAGCTGGCTGGGTCCTGCCTTGACCACCCAGGGAGGCCTAGGCCTTGCTCCCTGCCCTGCCAGGTCTGCTGGAAGTACAGTGGGCTGGAAAGAGATGTGGGCTTTGCGGTCAGGAAGCCCTGTGTTCCACCTCCAGCTATGCTTGTACTGGCCATATGACCTCAAGCATGTGCCTGAATTTCAGGAGTCACATTCGTTCAGCAATAGAATTAGAGGCTGCTGTGGATTAAGGGCATGTTGTAGGTGACCATGCCAGGAACGGTGGGTGCCCAGGAAGCAGTTCCTTCCTACTGCCCACTGGGGCTGCAATTGGACTTGACTGCTTTGTTATTTACCGGGGCTCCATTGTGATCACAGAGATTGTGTCGTCAGCGAGTTATCAGTCATGAGTGACGGCCTGATCCCTTGGTTTATTGTGGCAATTTTACTCTCTTTGAGATGCTGGCAGACAGACTTGGGAACAGCAGCAAAACAATACCCATTAATTCTGGCTAAAACCATCTAGTCATTCAGAACTCAGCACCCATATGGTTGGTAGGGTCCATGGCCCTGGGCAGCATCTTGACCTTGGCCATGGCTTCTTCCACAGCACATCAGCCTGGCAAGGGAAAAGATGAGCCAGGAAGGAAAGGGATCAGTCTCTTGCCTGGGCAGGGCCATTTGTGGGGCACAAGCCATGCTCTCGGGTCCTTCAGGGCAGGGAGGGAAACACAAACACCAGGCCTGGGTTGGAATACACTTAATTATTTGTTGGCTCCCAGGATTGTTGTGGGATAAGAGTGTAAAGGCTGAGGCCAGTGCCTGGTGCATCCCTGGCACCTGCTATAGTTAAGGCGGGAGAGGGGGCTGGTAGAAGAACAGGAAAGGGGAGAGGAAGAGGAAAAGGGGAGGACAATTCTGGGGAATGAGAAAGGGTGAGGGTTGCAGGGTTCTGCAGCTGAAGGTCATTCTTCCACCTTCTGCCTTGACACACATTCTTCCCTCTACCTGCTCTACACTCCCACCTCCCACCCCAAGGAGGCCTCAGTTTAAAAACCTCAAAGAGGCCTTCCGTAGCAACCCCTAACACACACCTAGAAAAGACCCCTCCTCCCCTGTTTTTCCTTCCAGGCAATATTTCCAGATTTATTTGTTTGATTATCTGCCCCCAGTATGGTCAGCTCCAGGAGGGCAAAGGCTGTGTTCATTTTGCTCACTTCTGACAGCAGCACTGATCATGCCTGGTGCTGCACCGGGGGACGGGACGATCCCTTTTCTGCATCCCAGAGAGGCAGAAGGAACTGTCAGGACCACTGGGCCACAAGCAGCCTGAGAGACTTTTTGACTCTAGAGCTACCGTGAGGGTTAACAAAGGCAGAGGTCTGCAAAGGTTCGGAGAGTGAGGGAAGGCAGGAGGAGAGCACGGGCGGGCAGCACCAAGGGCACTCCAGGTGGAGATGGCACAGGGCTCACATCCAGGAGCTGGGAAGACAGAGTCCTGGGCAGTGGCAGAAGCAGAGTGAGGGTGAAGGGGCCAAGCAGATTGGGAAGGGCCAGGCTGCAAATGACACTGAAGCTTCACAAGGGATTTGGACCTTACCCTGGGATTACAGGTGGTTGGCCAAGCCCGTGTTGCTCGGCGATCCCCATAAAGGACTGGCTGGAGGAGGTGAGATTCAAGCCTTGAGGACCCAGTCTGATCTCCAGCCTGGGGCAGGGTCCTTGCTGCCTAGAGCTACCAGAGAATCAGGCACAATCTATCTTCTGCCCCCTGTGGCCAACCCTCTAGGGACAGGTGGCTCCTGCCCCCACCATGGAGTGTAGGTGCCCAGGGAATGCAGTCTGAGCCCGGCGGTGGCCCACTGAGGGTGGCGAGCCCTGTGCTTTGAGAGGTCTGAGCCCTGATGTCTTACTGAGCTCTGCCCACTTCTCTGTGTGTGTGTGTGTGTAAGGCAGGGGAGGGGAGGCCCAAACTGCTGAGAGGAGCTCCCCTGCCATCTGTTAGTCAGGTTAGGCTAGGTTCTACTGCTGTGAATCAGTCTCAAACCTCGACGACTTCACACAACACAACTCAATCAAGTTACGTGCCAAGGCAGTGGGGAAAGAGAGATAAGGGTAGGGCTCTGCTCTGTCTAATGTCTCAGGGACCCAGGCTGCTAGAAGAGACACCATCTGGACAATCGCTAGTCACCCATGATGTGGGAAGAGAGGGTGTGGAGAACTTATACCTCCTATCCAGGAGTGACCCTGGCTACACTTCCAGTGACAGCCAGTTGGCCAACAGCCAAGGCTCTGGAAAGGTGGAAGAGTCCAGGGTACTCAGTGGGCAGTGAGTGTCTCTTCAGTCCGGTGAGTGCCAGGTTGGAGAGTAGGATGGACACAGGAAGCTGGATGAAAAAGGATGCCAGGAAAAATGTGGGCTCCTTCCCATTTGCCTCCACCCTCCACCTGCTCTCTGCTTCTTGGAGTGCAGCTCAGACAATATCAGCCCACTGTCCAACCCCGACCCCAAAATACACCCCCTACCCAGCCTTGCCTCAGCACAATTCTGTGTCATTTCCCTGAACGCCCCCTCCAGCCACACAGGCTCCCTGCTGCTCCATGAACATCTGCTTTATTTTCTTTACTCCTCCCAGAATGTTCTATCTATCTGCTTGCTGGAATCCTACCCATTCTTCCAGGTCTAGCTCAAATATCACTTCATCCACAAAGACCCTTTCCACATGTCTGCTTCTCTCACCCGCACAGTCTCCTGAGAGTGCAGGGCAGCCCCAGGAAGGCCCTGAGGCCCTGCTACCGGCCCAAGCCAGATGGCTCCAGATGTCCAGTCTGCCTCCTGGGTAGGGGCCCATCATGTGGGGCCCGCTAGGAAGGGTGATGGGGCCTATGGAATTCTCTTTAGTGAGTGTTAATTGGAGACAGGGAAAAGCAGCAGGAGAGGACCTGACAGATGCTTCTGGGCCCAGAGCAAAGCAGGGCTCCACCAGTTTCACCATGAGGCTGCAGAGCTGTGCAGCCTATGAGCTGGAGCTGTGCTGCTGGGGGCCCTCGTGTGGAATAACCTTGCAAATCTGGTTTATTGGGAAGGGCAAATCCAAAGCAGTCCAAGAAGGCAGGCTTGCTGGGCAGAGTTCCTCACCCATAGCTAGGAAGGGTTGCTCTGCCTCCCCAGCCCCAGAGACACTAGAAACAAAGCAGAAAGGACCACGCAGCCCCCCTCCTCCTGTCTCCACACCCTGGGGCTGCCACTGCCTCACACCTGTTATTACCCAGCTACACAGGAGCCCCAGACCTGGGCTTAATATTCCAGAAATGCCTCGTCTGAGAAGAATATCGCGGAGTAAGTTTTCACATCTATAAAATGGGATGACACTAATTGACTGCCTACTGCACGGGGTTGTTGTGGAGATTGGGTGCTTTTGTTTCTGCACAGAAAAAGCATCTTTATGTCCTGGCATCTTTTTCTTGCCTTCTGCATTTTCAGGCTGTGATGGGGAATCTAAGCAGGTGGTCGCCCCTATTTAAGGAAGAGGAGGACAGCATGGCCTTGTCCATGTGTCTACATGCCCCTCTGTGTAGTGTCTCACCCTGGCCATCTGGTCCCCGTGGCACCTGATCCAGGCGGCCTCACTCTGGCTTTGCCTGCTCTCCTCCCTTACCCTGATCACTTCAGTCTATGCTCATTTTAATGGTTGCCTTATCTCTGTAAGTGCCTCCCATCTTCAGGCCCAAGGCCACAGTGCCCACCAGGCTCTGCCCCTCACTCCCAAAAAGGCACAGAGGGCCTGAGGGCTCAAGACAAACTTAGGTTCATTCTCTCTAGTCTCTGAGAAGACAAACCTCTGATATTGTTACTGAAATTGCTGGTTGCCTACCTAGTAGTCACTTGCCCTTTCTTCCGTTGTAACTGACCTTTGTATTGTTGCTGCCCTTCTTACTGGCAAGGGGCAGAATGAAAACTCTACATTTCCCAGGCACTCTTGCAGATATGAGTTGCCAAGGACAGATAAATGGAAATCACTGGGTGAGGCATCTGGGGAAGCTCTCTAAAGGGTGCTAACTTAATAGGAAATTTAGGCCCCTTTGTCCTTCACTTCTTTCTTACTTCTTGGGACCTGGAGGTGATGGTCAGAGCACATGCAGCTGTCTTATCACCATAAGGCAACCTTGAGACTAGAAGCCATGAGCTAGTGATGGTAGAGCCTGTGTTCTCATGATGGTGGAGTTGCTATCTTCCTTAGTCCATTTGGGCTACTATAACAAACACCATAAACTGGGTGGCTTAAAAAAAGACAAACATTTATTTCTCATAGCTCTGGAGTCTGGGAAGTTCAAAATCAAGGTTCCAGGAGATTGGGTGTCTAGTGAGGGCCTGCTTTTTCATAAACAGGGCCTTCTTGCTGGGTCCTCAAATGGTGAAGGGACTAGCTAGCTCTATGGGGCTTCTTTTTTTCTTTTTTTGAGACAGAGCCTTAAGCTGTCACCCTGGGTAGAGTGCTATGGCATCACAGCTCATAGCAACCTCCAACTCCTAGGCTCAAGCGATTCTTCTACCTCCATCTCCCAATTAGCTGGGAGTACAGGCACCTGCCACAACACCTGGCCATTTTTTGGTTGCAGCCGTCATTGTTATTTGGTGGGCCCGGGCTGGATTTGAACCCAGCAGCTCAGGTGGCTAGCTCCCTAGCTGCTTAAGCCACAGGCGCCGAGCCAGGGGGCCTCTTTTATAAGGGCACTAAATCCAGTCAGGAGGACTCTACCCTTTGACCTACTCACTACCCAAAGGCCTCATCTCATAATGCCATAATACCTAATGTTCATAATACCACAATATGTGTAATACTTAGGGGTTGTGCACTTGGGGGGGACAAAAACCTTCAGACCATTGCACTATTTAATCCTGAAATTCCTGCTACTGGACTTTTTATGTCGGAGACAGACACACACAACTGGATTAAGCTGACTTTGTTTCACATAAGAAGTGTCTTCCTGGGTTGGTGCTTGTGGCTCAAGCGGCTAAAGCGCCAGCCACATACACCTGAGCTGGCGGGTTCAAATACAGCCCTGGCCCACCAAACAACAACGATGGCTGCAACCAAAAAAAAAATAAAATAGCTGGGCATTGTGTCAGGTGCCTGTAATCCCAGCTACTTGGGAGGCAGAGGCAGGGAGAATCGCTTGAGCCCAGGAGATGGAGGTTGCTGTGAGCTGTGATGCCACGGCACTCTACCCAGGGTGACCGGGTTTGAACCTGCCACCCTTGGTATTTGGGGGCGGCACCCTACCCACTGAGCCACAGGCACCGCCCTAATTTTTTTTTTTAATAATTTTATTAAATCATAATTGTGTACATTGGTGCAATCATAGGGCAGAATGTGCTTCATATACAATCAGAAACATTTTGATCGTACTGTGAGAGATAGCCCTCATAGCATTTGCTTAATCACTATATAAAGACATTGATACTCTACATTTAATAAGTTTCACCAGTACCCTACTAAGATGCACC
>CAUYRH010055113.1:0-33520 GCA_963574655.1 Perodicticus potto | reverse complement strand
AAATCAAACCTTCCCACTACCACACACCCAGGGTACCACTTTGGAAAGTCCTCGGGTGATTGGCCCAGTTGAAGAGGTCCCAATCAATTGTCCTAGCCAGCACCGATCTCAAATGGAAGAGTTAAAAAGTCTCTGGCAACTACATAGCAGGGATCTGCTGGAAGCTCTAGTATAATTCTCTCCGGTGCTCTGTGAGCTGGGGAGGGCGCCCCCCCCCAAGTAAGTAGATTAGTCTGGGAAGGTTGACACCTCCTTCCCTACCTTGCCCCTCTGTCACACCCAGTCGGTGGTAACAGTTGTGATCCAGTTTCCTCCAATGAGCAGATGCTCCAGAGGTTTGCGCCTGCCTGGGTCACAGTGAGGTCTGTGGCTCCTCAACCAGTTCACTACTCCCTGTCACTGTTTGGCAGGGGGCAGTGAGGCCTGACAACCTGGGTACTTGATTGGGGCTGGGGCGATTCACTCAGTTCCAGCCCTGTCCCTGATTGATGTTACTGCTAGACAGAACAAGTTCACAGAATTTATTTCTGTCAAGGCTATTTTCCCTCATCAGACCTGGGCTGCAATAGATCTGATTCAGTCTGTGAGTTCCAGCCCTTTGTCTCAGCTTTCATCCCAAGGGCCTGGTCAGTCTGAAGGTAAGCAAAGCAGGCTCTGCTCTGGTTGTCAACTGACTCTGCGTATTCTAATCCGTGCGCTCTATCCTGGCCGGTACTGCCTCAGGCATATCCTTCATGTGACTTGGTTGCTGGTCCACTCTGTTGGTGGCTACCACCAGAGAAGCCGCCCGCTTCCCCTGGCCACCCAGAAGACTGGGAGTGTCTCCTCAAAACATCCCCAGGGGTGGGAGCCCTCTTGCTATTGTTCCCGCAGCTGCGGTTGCTGTTTTGTGCCTCAGGGGACCTTCTTTCCAGCTGGGCCTCCTCTCAGCTCACTTTCCTCTCACCACTCCCAAGCCAGAAAATCAGCACAGATCAGCAACAGTCTGCGCCCCGTCTGCACCCCTCGAGAAAATCTCCGAGAATCTGAACTGTCGGGGGACAGGCCTCCAGACCTCAGGTTGAGAGTGGAGGGGAATACCAGGAACTCAAACTTGCAGGTAGAGAATATATACAGTTTTATGAAGTTTTATGCCTGGCGGGATAGTGCCGCTGCACCCTAGTAGGAGAAGGAGGTCTGGTTTTTAGAGGGTCTCCCCGGTGGGGTAGAGTGGGAGGACATCTGAACTCTGCTCGCTTGTTTGTATGGAGGTATGGAGTATACTGCGAGCCGCTCTCATGGGGGAGGGGACTCCCATCCTCCTGGTGATGTGCTCTGTACCTTTTTGTGTCCTCGGGGTCTCAGGTCACCCCAGCAGCATTGATATGCGTTCTTCGACCTTTTCTTTTGACTCAGATCCAAACCATTGGCCTTCCTGCTGAGTTTCTGTCCTTTAACTCTCCGTCTGGATGGGAACCTCTACGGAAAGCTGGCTACAGACCACCATCTTAGCTCCTCCCCCTTTATTATGTTTCAATCAGTTACATATTTTATTTTTTGACATATTTGTCCACAGAATATGTTTTCTTTGCTAACATTTTAATTTTTTTTTTCATTTGTGCAAAGGTCTTTATTTTTGTTTTAGTACAACCTTTGTACTTACATCTTCTTTAATTTCCCGGTTTTTTCATTTAACTTTTTAATATCTGCTTTATCAAGTGTTTCTAGTACTAGTTAAGCTATTGTCAATTTTCTCTCTCCCTACTTCAATGCACAATATATAATATTTTTACATTAATATTCCACCCTCATCTTCTTTTTAGTCTTGTATTTATACATTGTTTAAATGTTCGCCATCAGTACTTTCACTAAAATTTTTCCAATCACCATTTGGCTGGATGAAGCTCATCCTGTAGCAGATGTCTAAAGGAGAACTAAGAGGTACAGATTTCTCTAAGTTCTGGTATGATGAAAACTATTTTTTATATAGGCTTAATATTTAAAGAGCTACTTGGGTGGATATAAAATCCTGAATTCATACTTTCACACTTTTCTTTGTTGCTCTACTTTTGCCTACCTCTATAACTGGCTTTAAAAAGTCTAATACTAGTATATTTTTATTGCCTACCTAAGATAATACTTATTTGTTTATTTATTTATTTTTGGCCATGGTGGTCTTAGGGATTTTATCATTATGTTTGAAATCTAAGAATTTTTACTAGGACATGTCTTGGAGTTATTTGCTGCAGATTATCTTTCCTTGTGTTTGGCATACTTTCATTGTGTCGATTTATGCCTTTTTCTTCTATAAAGTTTTCTTGATCACGGTTTTAGACATTAGCTGTTTTCAAATGTTTTTTCTTCCTCAGGGACTCCATGAACCAAATATTACTCCTTCCTTGACTACATCTTGCATTTCTACTACTTTCCCTCTGATATTTCTTACTTCATGTCACTTTAATTCTGGTGGTTGTCTTCCTCCCTTTCTTCAACGTCACTTATTAAATTTTCATTTTAGTCTATTTTCCCATAAGTACCTTACAATAATATCATTTCCAAGATAATTTTTATATTTTCTTCCATCTCTCTTCAGAACTCGATCAACATTTTTGTCACATGTCACTTCTGACACTTCTTGCCAAGGCCCTGGACTGGCCAGGTCTCAGCCCGGCTTAAGTAGGTTCTGGACGCGGACCACTAAGTTACCTTGCTCAGGTTCAGTTTTTCTTAGGTGCCTGAGGGCTATCTACTTTAGCTGGAGAGAGAGAGAGTCTTAGAGAGAATAAAGCAGTCTTCTTAAAAAGATAGATCTTAGTCTTTAGCAGAGCTTAGTGATCATCAGCAGAGAGACACCGTGCTGGCGTTCTACAGGCAGAAGAGGAGACAAAGTTAGAGTAAGCGAGTCCTTGATAGAATGCGCATGCTCCTGTCTTCTCCTCCAGCCTAATATAAGGCTGATCTCGTGCCTCTCAACACCACAGGTGTAGAGACAGCCAATTTATCACTATTCTCACCTTGTGAGCTCTCGTGCTTGTTAGGAGAGCCAAATCCCTCTCCATGCCCTTTCCACCAAGGTGTTCCATTATTGAGCTATACAGGTATTTCTCATAACTCTCACTCCTAACCAGAGCCTAGGCATCCGGGCTGCAAAACATTTTTTATTCATTCTTCCCTGTCTCTTGTCCATGTCAGTTTTCAGTTTTTTTAATTTCTGACTTCAGTTACTTTTCATACTCCCAAATGTATGTTGAAGTAAATTTAATTCTGCTGGAAAATAAAGATACAGGTTTTTCATACTTCATGGCTATTTTGTGGATAGAAAATTTTCTTTGATTTTTACACAATCATATTTCCTGATTTTGAAACTTTTCTTCACTCTTTTGTGACACAAATGTTTTACAGTATTTTTAGTTTTTTGTCACCTCTTCCTATCAGTTTATCAAAGCCACGTATTTTAATGAAGTGCTTAGTGGCTCTGTATCTTTACATGGTGTGGACAAATGGTGTGACTCCTCCAATTTTTTACTTCTCTTTTGTGTTGCCAAGTCCCTACGTTTCCTTTTTCTTCATTTTCTCTTCACTACCCAACTGCCAAACAAAATTTCTGCCCTTTTGCTTTTTTCTCTCCCAGAATCTATGTATTTGAATCATAATCTCTTTAAATCATGCTGATTTTTTGAAATCAGTGTTATTTAATTAAATAGTCTGTCCTCTTTAATTCACACACCAATTACATTAAGTGGTATTTATCTGCTTTCATTTGACTGTCTGGCCCATTGTATAGAATTTGTTACTTTTGGGCCCTTTATTTGGCACCTATGATTTCAGATATTCATATTTTGATATATCTTCCTGATATGCCAACTTTCTTTGGTATCTTCACATTTAGGGTGGATTTAATCTTTCTGGTTGGTCATTCATCTCACCTTCTAGTCACTTCAGTTGAATCTCTCTTCTGCTCTTTTATAGATTTTTCAAAGTCTGCCTCAGATCACTAAAGCCCCACAGTGGGATAAGACTGAAGTCTGAGTATGTAGAAGAACCCATGGTGCTGGACATTCAATTTTTTTCATTGTACTCACAGGAATTTGATAGTTTCCACATTCCACATTCTCTATCCTCATATAATGTTGACAGAGTAGTTTTACACAAATTTTTCATTGTTGTGAAGTTATCTGTAGGTCTGAGGAGGAAATTTGGGGAGGTAATTTATTATACTACCACCATTTTCTAGCTATCATAAATCCCAGGAGGATTTCCTTCAATAAAATGACATGCTAATTCTAAAATTCAGATGGAAATGCAAATGATCAAGAAAGAATAACCAAATTATCCTGAAAAGGAAGATGAGGGCTTATAAAAGAAGTTGGCCTAAAAAGGGAAGAAGTGTTTGCTATCTCTTTAAAACCCCCTCACACTTTTCAAGAACTAAAACCTGAATCTCCTTCTCAGGCTAGTGGCTGGGTGAGTCAGGGGAGTGTCTTTTGTTCTTTGTGTTATTGGAGATGGTTCATCAGAACCATGCTGGTGAAGGTCTAGGCAGAAGAGGTCCCATGATGCCCCGGCTGATGGGAATTCCCAGTGGGGGTCAAGGATTGTCTTTACTTAAGATGGAATGATCAGAACTAACAACTGTACTTGAATGACAATACCCTAAAACCTTAAAAGCATCCCTTCAAAAACTCTGTATTTTTGCTTATAAGGGAGGAATTTGATATTTTTGCACAAGTCTGACATTTTCCTCCCTTGCGGGCATAATAAATCTGTCTTTTCTCAAGCACTTGTCCTTGTTCTTCTGATGTGGCCTCATGGACAAGTGCCTAGCTTTCAAGAAAAGAATTTGGCATTCCAGGGTGGGCCTTGGCTCCCTGGTGGATCAGCCCCCTATGTCTGCTGAAAGACACAAGGAGCAGCCCTAGGTCAAGCCAAGGTACCGGAGGCCAGGTGGAGTACACAACAGGCTCTAGCTACTGAGCTCTTCTAAGATCAGCCTGTGTCCACACTCAGCAGCAGCCCCTCTAGAACCTCAAAGTAGTCATACAGAGCCTTATTCTCCTTAGCTGGTTACAGGCTGGCAGGATAAAATTAGACACGATTTTTAATTTAATGTTGGGATTATCCAAAACGATGGCTTGGTATTTTCTCAGCCTTCCTGAAATCAGCCAATAACCTCCTCCCTCTGTTCTACTTTATTAAAACAGCCTGTTACCAAATAGCTAGACTGTGCACACGATCTGGCCTCCAGAAACTGCTTAATCCACCACCCCACCCCACCCTGCAAAAAAATAGAGGTTCTGAAGGCTATCTATTCTAGCAGAATGGATAGATCAGCACATATCAGAGTCAGACTGCAACCATATCAGACAACAAACAACCAAAAGTAGTCTCAGAGCAATTCCTGCTGGAAGCAATGGCACTGCCATGTGGAACTTTAACTCAAAAAGCTGAGCTGATTGTTTTACCAGAGCTCTTGCTTTGTCTAGAGGGAGAAAGCAAGTATGTAAAGCTCTGCAGCTAGAATGGAAATTGTACACATCCTGGAAACCTCAATCTATAGGAAAAACAGAGAAAATGAATCATACTTAAAATTACAACAAAATTGATGCAGGAAACCCACCAGAAACAGGATAAGGTACTGCCATTACCCTCCTCCAGATAAGGGTAGCCCCGAGAGGCAGACTTAAGTTAAGCCCCCACAAAATAGCTTATGGCAGTCCTTTCTTATCACTCTCAGGTAGGTATGGATGGCAATATAATCACAAGTGAGGACTACAAAATAAAGCAATATTATTATATAAGTCAAATACTAACTACTATACATAAGTTTGCCTCTTTTAGGTCCTTGCCTCAGCTAGAAGTACCCCTCCACCCCTTTAAAGCAGGAGATCAGGTGTTGTTTTAAAGCCTAAAAAGAACAAGAACCAAAACAGCAACTGTCAGAGAAGTAGGAGGATGCCTATGAACTCACACCTCATTGAAATCATTAGGGACAATCATATCAGAGTAAAGAGGGAAGGTAAGAAAATCCAGGGAAGGATAAGATAAGAATATCATGAAAAAACATCAAATGAATGATTAGAAAGTGATGAAGAGAACAAGCATTCTGCAATATTAGGAATACACAAAGAACAGTGTATTTCAAGACTTAGAAATATTGTCCACTGTAGCAAAGAGGTCACTAAAGAAAGAATTGAAGGATATCTCTCAATTGGGAGATCACTGGTACTTTAGCAAAAGCATTTAACCAGTGCAAAGTAAGGCAGACAGTAGCAGATAGTGAAGAAAAACAGCAGGTAAGGTAAAAAGTGATAGAAAAACCAATGTAAAAAAACTGTACCTATGATAATAGTCATACATGTACTCAACATTAAAATAGTAACTTTCAAACCAAATGCATGTGTATTATTGCGACAT
The DNA here is from genome assembly GCA_963574655.1 of Perodicticus potto. Lineage (NCBI taxonomy): Eukaryota > Metazoa > Chordata > Mammalia > Primates > Lorisidae > Perodicticus > Perodicticus potto. Next base: position 27,127 of record CAUYRH010055113.1, on the reverse strand, counting down.
ATTAACAAAATATGTTCTAAAAAAGTAAACTTAGATTTTGAAGGAAAAAGTCTTGCTTAATTAGTATCTGCTTGGTAAATCAATGTTTTAAAGACAGCTTCATTCACATACTGGTTTAGAAATAGCACTAAAGTAAGAACAGAATTAGTGGTTGACCATATCAGCTCAATCATTGGAAAGGTGGTAACAAGTATTCCCATCTATCAACAATCGCTGCTTTTAGTAAATACGGTCTTAAAACTTCCTTAGGTTAAAAAAAAATCCTGCTACTTTTTTAGAAACCTGGACCTAAGAAATATAAGTACTTCCTCATTTTCCTTCAAAAATGTTTATAGGTAAAAAAACCTTATTTACTGCAAGTCAGTGAAATCACAGTCATTTTTGCTATGATTTAATATTACTCCATTTCAAATTTTAATTTACTATTTTATTTTATCAACTTACAAAGCACAGTTTTTGAGGCATCCGAAGTTATTAATTCTTAAGCAAAGGACATTAGGAAATAACCAGCATTAATACTAATAGAGTAAACAGTACTGACTGGTTTTATTTTTAAATGGTTGGAGGGGACAAGTCAAAGACTTGAGAGAAAGTCAATGGAAGTTTTCTTTCTTGAAATTCACCTTCAGAAAAAAAAAAAAATACATTGATACGGTCTGCCTCTAAAGAATGTTTTTCTAAATGCAGAATACAAATGACTTCATCAATAACTAAGAAAATGCCATGAAGGCTATGTTAAACAGTTTGATGAAAACATTTGATTATATATGAAACCAGCACATTGTACCCCTTGATTGCACTAATGTACGCAGCTATGATTTAATAAAAAAATAAATAATAAAAAAAAGAAGAATGTTTTTCTTTAATCTGTTCCTGCCTGAGTTTTGACTTCTTTGCCCATCCTTGAAATAAAAGTCAGACTGATCTTTGTAAACTTAGCAAATCTGATCTCTTCATGGCCCTCATTTAAAACTCTCAGTACAGGACTCTGGCAAGATGGCTGAAGAGAGATACCTTTTACCTGAGGCTCCAGTCCAGAAGGTAAAAAACTGGACTGAAGTGAACTCAGAGCAATTGAAGTTTAGGGGTTGAACACAAGGAGAAGAAATCAAGGTGCTCAGCATCCCCATGGAGACAAATGGAGATGTGAAAGAAGAAGGGAGAGAACAGAAAACAGCTAAGAAGCAAAGGAACTGAAGGAGCCCAGTAACAAGCAAAAGGGTAAGGGGGTACCTTCTCCTCCCAGGGACTTTCAGCAGGATCTCTACACATCGATTTATCACCCCTTGGGAGACAGCAACAAAACCCCAGTTTTCCTGGACCGAGAAATTTCCACTCCCTGGGTCCCCACCCCACCTGACAGAAAAGTGAACAAACTTTGTCTCTGCAGCCCTGTGCACACAGCTCATCCTATCTTCTCTCTGGTCACTCAATAGAATGACCACTGCAGAGGCCAACTTCCGAGCTCCAGCAACTGGAGTGCTAGCCTGAGTGACCCAAGCAGTCTGGGGGGGTCTGCCCCACCCCCAAAGAGGAGAAAGGTGAAGGAACTTCAACCAGACCCACAAGGGAGCCAAGGATCACAAAGGCCACTTTCTCCCTCACCAAAACTGGCCAGATCCTTAACTGGCACCAGGGAAAGGGAGGTAGGTCCTAATGTGTTGGGTGAGGTCTCTAAGGCTTCTCTACATTGTGTGGTCCAGTGAACCAAGTATGCTCCACTCCCCCTACCAAGAGCGGAAATTGTGGCTTGGCTGCACTAACTTTAACAAGGCAAGATCCCTCCTGGGTGTCCCTTCTACTATGAGGAACATTTCCCTACCCTCCAGATGGCTCTGCCCTGTGTTTGTATCTGGCAAGACCCTCCTTGAGGTTTGGCCTGGGTTTTCCCGGCCAACTTGGAGAGAGGCAGGCCTAGTCTCAGGCAAACTTGCCTAAGGAAGGTCCAGGAAGCAGATGGCGTTGTTCTCCTCGCCCAACAGCTAATGAGGATTGCAGTGTATCCAGGACTACAGTGAAAAACCCCAGCAATTTGAATTTGTTTCTGTGAAGGTCATGTGTGCCACAATGTGGCAGAAAATTGGATAGGAGCAGTTTTGTGGCCTGAGGCATTCAAGGAGGGTCAAAACACAGGACAGAGCCTCAGTAATAGAGCAGAACATGGAGAGTAAAGAATTTCAGGAACTAAAGACAATACTTTTGGACTAAAGCAATCATTCAAAGAGGCAGGAAAAAAGAGAACAAAAACAGAAAATAAACCCTAAGAGAGTTATGGGATTATTCCAACAGATAACATTCAAATCACAGGGATTCTTGAAGGAGAAAAGGATGGTCCCAGAAGTACTGGAGCTCTAAGACATCATGGTGAAGAATTCCCAAGCAATGCAAGAGACACGGAAATTCAGATGGTAGATAGTTTCAGAACCCCAACACAACTCAATTCAAACAAAACATCTCCTAGACATACTGTAATTCTATGACAAGGTCACAATGAAAGAGAAAATTCTGCTAGCAGCCAGGCATAAGAAAAGTCATTCCCTATTTAGGGAAAAATACCAGGATGAAAGTAGACCTTTCAACTGAAACTTTTTAAGCCAAAAGAGAATGGTAATTGGCCTTTACCCTTCTTAAACAATTTTCAGCCCAGGATTCTGTATCCTACTAAACTAAGTTTCATATGTGATGGAGAAATCAAATATTAAACTGACATGCAAATGTTGAGGAAATTTGCCACAACTTGACCATCTCTACAAGAAGTACTTAGAACCATTCTTCTTAATGACCAGGCACAACACTGGTCTATCACTAAAGTAAGCATACCCTAACGTTAAAGAACAAAGTCTAGCTTCCACAATGGTGCAAAGGAAAAACTAAGCAACAGACCTCCACAAAACAAGACGGCCAAAACTCCAGCACACCTATCAACTCTCTCAATAAATGTGAATAACCTGAATTCCCCACTTAAGAGGAACTGGGTGCCTAACTGGATAAAAAACTCAAACCCAATATTTGCTATCTCCAAGAAATTCATCTAACATATAAGGATAAAACAACTCAAGATGAAGGGATGGAGAACAATATTCCAGGCAAATGGAAATCAAAAAAAGCAGGGGTTTGCAATATTACTTGCAGATACAAATGGATTGAAACCAACAAAAATAAGGAAAGACAAGATGGATACTGGTCAAGGAAAGTACGCAACATGAAGAGATTTCGATCATTAACATCTATGCACCCAACCTAAATGCTCCTAGATAAATATAATGAACCCTAAATGATCTGAACAATATAATCTTCCAACACCATTATAGCTGGAGACTCAACACTTATCTGACAGAACTAGATAGATCCTCTTAAAAAATTAAACTAATCCTCTAAAGAAACTAAACAAAGAAGCAATGGAATTAAACACAACCCCAGAACAAAAGGGCTTAACAGACACATACAGATAATTTCATCCTAATAAACTAAGTACACTTTCTCGTCAGCCCACAGATCATCCTCCAAAATTGATCATATCCTAGGGCAAAAATGAAACCTCAATAAATTTAAAGGAATAGAAATTATTCCTTGTATCTTCTCAGACCATCACAGCATAAAAGGAGAACTCAACACCAACAGAAATCTTCATACTAACATAAAGTCATGGAAACTTAACAACCTTATGCTGAATTACAGCTGTGGTAAGGTCGAGATAAAGAAGAAAATCATTAGATTTCATAAACAAAACAGTAGTGAAGTCACAAGCTATCAAAACCTGAGATACTGCAAAGGCAGTGCTAAGAGGGAAATTTGTCATATTAGATGCCTTCATTTAGAAAACAGAGAGTAAATCAACTACGTAATAGATCATCTAAATAAACTGAAAAAGGAAAAACGACCTCAAACCCAGCAGAATAAAAGAAATAACCAAAATCAGAGCAGAATTAAATTAAATCAAAATACAAGAATCATTTGGGATATCAGTGAAACAAAAAGTTGGTTCTTTGGAAAGATCAATAAAATGGAAAAACCCCTGGCCAGACTTACCAGAAACGAAAAAGTAAGAACTCTAATAACTTCAATCAGAAACAAAAAAGGAGAAATGACAAGAGATGCCACAGAAATTCAAAAGATCCTCAATGATTACTACAAAAAAAATTCTATGCCCAGAAATTTGAAAAGGTAGAGGAAATGGGTTTCTCACCCCACAAACTAGAAACACAATACCTTCCTAACACTCAACTAAAAAGAATTAGAAATTTTGACTAGATCTGTATCAAGCACTGAAATTGCATCAACAGTACAAAATCTTCCAAAGAAAAAAAGCAAGCCCTGCACCAAATAGTTTCACACCAAAATTGCACCAAAAGTTCAAAGAGGTAATAGTACCTATATTGCATAACCTATTCTACTACATAGAGAAAGAAGAAATCCTACCCAACACGTTCTATGAAGCAAATACCACCCTGATCCCAAAACCAGGAAAGGACTCAAGAAAAAATGAAAACTATAGGCCAATATCATGAATGAATATCAATGCAAAAATATACAATTAGATCCCACTAAAAAGAGCACAGCTATACATTTAAAACATTATACAACGTGATCAAATGGGTTTTATCCCAGGGACACAAAGTTGGTTCAATATACATAAATCCATAAATGTAATTCACCACAAAAATAACATCAAAAACAAAGACCATATGATTCTCTCAATTGATACAGAAAACATTTTTGACAAAATTCAGCATCCTCTTCTGACAAGAACACTTAACAAAGTAGGCACAGGTGGGATGTTTCTTAAACTAATAAAAGGCCATCTACAACAAACCCACAGCCAGTATCGTATTGAGTGGAATAAAACTGAAAGCACTTCCATTTAGAACTAGAACCAAACAAGGATAACAACTATTGCCACTGCTATTCAACATAGTGTTAGAAGTCCTAGCCAATGCAATCAGGTAAGAGAAGGAAATCAAGGGTATTCAACAGAGGACAGAGAAGATCAAACTCTTACTCTTTGAGGATGACATGATCTTATACCTTGAAGACCCCAGCGACTCGACTACAAAGCTCTTAGAAGTGATCAATACAGTAACATCTCAGAATACATAATCAATGTCTACAACTAGTAGGCTTCAGATGTGCCAATAATAGTCAAGCTGAGAATCAAATCAAAGACTCAATATCCTTCACAACAGCTTCAAAGAAAATAAAATACCTGAGAATATATCTAACACTCGACTACAAAGCTCTTAGAAGTGATCAAGTAATACAATAACATCTCCGAATACATAATCAATGTCTACAAATCAGTAGCCTTCAGATCTGCCAATAACAGTCAAGCTGAGAATCAAATCAAAGACTCGATATCCTTCACAATAGCTTCAAAGAAAATAAAATACCTGAGAATATATCTAGCAAAAGACGTGAAGGATCTCTATAAAGAGAACTATGAAACACTGAGAAAAGAAACAGAAGAGGTTAACAAATGGAAAAACATACTGCACTCGTGGCTGGGAAGAATCAACATGGTTGATTACCCAAAGCAATCTACAGATTTATGTAATCTCCATCAAAACACCAGTGTCATACTTTGAATAACTTGAAAAAATAGTACTTCGTTTCATATGGAACCAGAAAAACGCCCAAACAGCCAATACAATTTGAAGAAATAAAAAACAAATCTGGAGGCTTCATATTACCAGACTTCAGGTTATATTACAAATCTATTCCGATGCAAAGAGCATGATATGGGCACAAAAATAAAGACATAGATCTACAGAAGAGAGAATCCAGAGAAGAATCCAGACCCTTATCACCATCTGATCTTTGACAAACCAAACAATAGCATGCAATGGAGAAAATAATCCCCTTTTAAGAAATGGCGCTGGGAGAACTGCTTAACCACATGTAAAATAAAAAAACTAGACTCCCAGCTCTCACCACTGACAAAAATTGTCTCTCACCACATAAAAGATTTAAATTTGAGAAACAATAAAAATTCTAGAAGAAAGTGTGGGGAAAATTCTTGACAAAATTTACCTAGGGAAAGATTTTATGAGAAAGACCCCACTAGCAATTGCAGCAACACCAAAAATAAATAAATGAGACATGATCAAGCTAAAAAGCTTCTGTACAACTAAGGGCATAACAACTAAAGCAAACAGACAACCTTCAGAATGGGAAAAGATATTTGCATGCTATGACTGACAAAGGGCTGATAACTAGAATCTACAGAGAACTCACACTGATCAATAAGAAAAGAGCAAACAACCCCATTTATAAGTGGGCAAGAGACTTGAGCAGAAATTTGTCTGAAGATGACAGACAAATGGTCAACAAATACATGAAAAATTGCTCATGTCTCTCATCATCAGAGAAATGTAAATCAAAACCTCTCTGCAATATGACCTAACCCCAGTGAGAAGAGCCCACATCACAAAGTCCTGAAACTGCAGATGCTGGTGTGGATGCAGAGAGAAGGGAACACGTTCGCACTGCTGGTGGGATTGCAAACTAATACAAACTCTATGAAGAATTCTCAAAGAACTAAAAGTTGACCTTCCATTTGACCCCTCAATGCCATTATTAGGTATCTACCCAGAAGAAAATAAATCATTTTACCACAATGGCATTTGAACTAGAATGTTTATTGCAGTTCAATTCACAATTGCCAAGATGTGGAAACAACCCAAGTGCCCATCAACCCATAAATGGATTAACAACCTGTGATATCGTGTACAATGGAGTACTATTCAGCCATAAGAAAAGATGGTGACTTTACATCGTTAGTGTTTACCTAGATGGAATTGAAACACATTCTTCTTAGTGAAGCATCACAAGAATGGAAAAACAAATAACCAATGTACTCAATACTAATATGAATCCAGCATACATATGAATCCACAACTACATGCCCACCTGAAAGAAAAACACAAATATATTCTAGTGAAAGGGAAGGGAAAGGAGGAAAAGGAAAAAGGGGAGGAGAGAAAGTAATTGGCGGGTTCTCACTTAATATGTACAAGGTGAGAATATTTAGTACACCCCCAGTTAAAGGGCTCAACTACATCTTGAGCTTTACATTAGAACAAAAACAATGTAACCTAAACATCTGTACCCTCATATTAATCTCAAATTTAAAAAAATAAAATGAAAAATTAAAATATATAAATAAACTCAGTAGATCCTCTAGACCAGAGTAGGTCCTGTATCAAGTAATTAAAACAAAGTTTGAATATTTAAGAAAAGAAAGCAATTTTATCTGCATATATCTCACAATTTGATATGTAAAATTAATCATGATTTTGACAGAAAAACTGATGTATTCTCCAAAATTTTCAAATTCTTTAAGAGTGTGAATGAGCTAAGATTGCTTTGGTCTATTTAGTTAGCCAATGTTTTCTCAACCATTGCATTTGCCTATTATCCTTTGCATTTGTTAAACGAGCATGTTTGCTTATTGCCACTATATTAATTATAGCCCAATACACCAAAGTGGTCAAATGACCTATAAAAATTCTGATGAAATAGTAATGTAATTTCTATAATCAGAATAACATCAAAAATGAAAACTGGATCCCAGTGAATATGAATGTGTATATAGTAGAACCGGTAATTCTGTAAGTTTGAGGACAAACATCCAAAAAGGAAAAATATGAATAAAAGTATGCCAACGAATATTAAAAAACTATATTTTATTACACCTTCATCCTTAGTCCTTTGAACACTGTTATAAAACATCTTCAACCCTGTTCAAATGGAGACATGAAATTAATTTTTTCATAAATTCAATTTCTAATGTAAAATAACCAGCGTGCTGATGGCCAATCAGGTTAAAGATGACTGGCTACCAAACATACTGTTATTTAAAAGAAACCTTCTGTATTTTCCTCAGGGTTAATATATTTCACTAAGTTTTTCAAACTCACAGCCACTCTTTTTCCTCTATTTACGCAGTACTGATCTGATTTTAAAAAGGAAAAAAAAAACTATGTTGTCCAGGTGTGATAGGAACGTTCATTTGAAATCTATGAAGGATTTCTATCTACCTTGGAATATAATGAAAAAGTTCTATTAAAATCAGTAGACCATTTCAAAAACATCTGACAATTCTGTATTTGACAAAAAGCCCCCACTGCAAGTACTGGCACATTCTTACCAAATAGTTAGGATTTATTAATCTGTGAAGCAGCCCCATTTAAACCACTCATTAAGAATAAGGGTAAGAACTAGGATTGTGGTTGGTTTAGCAAGTTATTTTTGACAAATATTAGAACCAGTAGCATGTACTATTTGTTCCAACCTCAGATTTTTCTACATAATAATGGACTAATACATCTATTTCAATATAGTACCGCAACTACTTAGGGCAGAGATATGCAAACTTTTTCTGTCAAGGGCCAGATAGTAAACACTGCACATTTTGCAGGCCATACAATTTTCTGTCACAACTACTCAACTCTGCTTCTGAAGCACAAAACAGCTATAGACAGTAGGTGCTTCTAGTGAAACCATATTTACAAAGATTTGTAACAGGTAGCAGGCCAGATTTGGCTCACTGGCCATAGTCTGCCAATTCCCCGCTTGGGGCAAAGCTATAAAACCTATCTTTCTTCAAAAACCAGACTCAAAAGATATGTCCTCCTCTCTCTAAAAAGGCGAGTAGTCTTTAAAAAGAAAAAATACATTGTCCCATAAATTTACATATTGCACAAATGGTTTCACACATTTAATTCTTCAGAAGGGCAACCCATTACTCTTTAAGTAAAAATCCTCATTTACAAAAAAAAAAGATAATAACAATGCAACATTTCAGTAAGAATATGAAAGTGCTTGCCTTCAACTTCTGAAACTCATTAAATTCATGTCCTTATTAAGAGACTGAATATTGACAGTGTCCTTGCAAATTTCTTTCTATACTTCCAGAAAGAGTAAAATAATATAATACAACATGAAATATTCTACCTGCCTATACCATTTTATCTTTAACTTGATAAACTGATATTTATAAGGTTAGTAAAAGCTAATAAGATATACTCTGAGAGTTAATCTTTAATTTAATCTTTAATTTAAAGATTTTATATCTTTAAAAGATATAAAGATTTCACTTTTATCAAAGTAACCCTCTCACAGATAACATAAGGTATTCTAATACAAAGGGCATCAAGTTTTTCCAAAGGTGACACAAGACTAGAAATCCATATGTGTGCAAGTCACATAAATTTATTTAATTGGCAACCAAAAGTTAAGAGTGTCCAGGCTTGACATACGATAGTAAAAATGTAAAATATTCACTAGGTGCTCAGCATATGCCAAGCAGTGTTCAAAAACTTTGTGTTAACCTACTAATTCTCTTAAGTATACTATGAGATGAGTACAACTGACATCATCCTATGGATGAGCAAACTGAGGCAGTAGGCAGTTAAGAAATTTGCTCAAGGACATAGCTAATCAGTGGCAGAATGAGCACTGACCTCTGCTCAGGAAAGTTGGTCTTTAGAGCCCATGTACACTCTTAACTACCAACCATACAGCATCTCAAGAAATATTAAATAGATATAAAATTAAAGGAAGATGAAAGATACATACAGATGTTTTTGTAACTTTTATTTTTCTCAGTAGTCTCTCCCAATAATCCAGTTTTGTGATGAATTCTAATTAATTCTAATCAACTAATTTGAATGTAAATGTTTCTTACTCTCAGTTTCAAATACAAACTGATTCAAGCTTTTGAGCCCATTCTTTAGCAGTATTGTCACAATGCTGATTTCTTCTTGACCTATTAGTTCACATATACTGGGTATTGTGGCAAAAAATTTTACAAAAAATTAGAGCAGGAGTGCTGGAGCGGGATACCAAGCAGACCATAACAGCAACAAGCAAGATAAACATCAGGAAACATTCAGTCAGACTCGGCCCCTAAAACTCAAGCAGCTAAGGCGCCAGCCACATGTACTAGAGCTGGCAGGTTCGAATCCAGCCTGGGCCCGCCAAACAACAGTGACAACTACAACCAAAAAATAGCCAGGTGTTGTGGCAGGTGCCTGTAGTTCCAGCTACTTGGGAGGCTGAGGCAAGAGAATCGCTTAAGTTGTAGGTTGCTGTGAGCTGTGATGCCACAGCACTGTACCCAGGGCGACAGCTTGAGGCTCTGTCTCAAGAAAAAGAAAAAAAAACATTCAAACATTAGCCTGTTTTCCCACTTTTCAAGTATGTGTCTTAGACATATATAAATCATACATTTTTTACATATACTTCTGCTTAAAACACTAAAGCATTACCAAGAACTACAAACAATTCAATTTCCACATGAAAGCTACTATACAAAAGTAAAACATTTTAAAAGACCACCAATAGTCCACTTCAATTTTATTTTCCAAGAAAACCTGTTAAATCACATCCAGCAGTTAACCAACATGATAATGGCACAGATAAGTTTCATAATACTAATTGCAAACTAATATTAATTCATAACTAAAAGTATAAAATACGTAAAAACATTTATGTGAGGAACAAAAAGCATTTTCTCACAACAAATGTGACCATTACTTGAGGTACCATCAGCAATGTGATTAAACCAATAAGGTGTATAATTCCCTTTTATAAGCAAATGTAATACATACTACTTGTTACTAGGGAATGCCATATAATGTGGGAAAAAGGGCTTTGCAAACTGAAAAGTCCTTTTCAAACATAAGATTATCACTAAATAAATTTTTATTAAGTAGTCTATTAAGTAAATAAAATCAAAAAGTGTGAAAGGCAAAAAAGGGGGAGCATCCTTTATTCATACCAATTCACTCAAATTTACCATAGTTTAAACAGTATTGCTGAGCAATAAATTCAAAATGTGAGCAGAAGAACTACTTCAGGTGTGGTCCATAGATTAATTCTGATCCACAAACTTTGTTACTGCTGCATGATAGGACAGGTACAGAAACTGAGGTAAGCACTGAAATTTTTAAAGCAATCTCATACTGCTACAAGGTTTTACAGTTTAAAAGATTAATAGGTCTACCATTTGAGAATCAGAGCTAGACCAGTTTTCAGAATCCCTTTCAGCTAAATGTGATACTGATGTTCTTGGAAACCAAGGAAATGATGTGTCCTCATCAGGGAATTGACTCCATGGCTCTCAGCTATCCTCCTTTCAGCTAGCTAACACCCAGATGTGACAGCCATTTTCCTATAACCATGAAGATAAGGACAATGCCCTAAAGTAGTGCTTCTCAAACTTTAACGTGCAAAACAATCACTGAGAGGGTATCATTAAAATCCACATGTTGATTTAGCAGGTCCCTGGTGAAGATTAAGATTATATATTTCTAACAAGCTACCAAGTGATGTCAATGCTGCTGGTCTATGGACCAAACTGGAGTACCAAGGGCTAAAGGGTAAGATGGAAGGAACCTGGGCCCCTAAATGACAGCAAAAAGCACAACTGTCTCACTTTCTGGGTATTTTTAAGACAGACGGGGGAAATGGCTATGTTCTTCAAGCTTCTGTCTGTGAAGTCTCTGTTACATAAGCCCAGCTCTCAACCTAACTAATGTGGGGCAATTTTTTGTAAATACAGTAGAACCTCCATAGGTAACCACCACCTTAAGTTGACCTAATTTCCATAGACCAGACATGCACCATACATACATATCAACAATAGGCCTAGTTCCTTATGGACCTAGTTCCTTATGGAACCTCTTTATATTGACCAGTTTGTTATAGACTCTTGAGTGGTCAACTTACGGAGGTTCTATTGTGTGAGAAATATATACATTGGGCCAGTTTTGCATTTAATGTGTTTCTGCATTTTGAGTAAAACATTATCAATATAAACGCTTATTCTCATAAATAGAAACTGGTGAATATTAAGGGTTCTGTTGTCCTTTTAAGATAACCAGACTTCATGATGTCTGTCATATATGATTAAGTCCATTCTTATTACCTGGTACCTATTAAAATACATGTCACTAAAATGTATTTTTTTCATAGTATCAAATCAAAATCTCAACTTGTTTTTGAGGTACATTTTTAAAAATTTTCTTTACTTTAGTATAATACTATGGGGTTACACTTTGGGGTTATGTAGTTTGTTTCTGTATATTTTAAGTCAAGGTTATAAGAGTATCCTTCACTCAGAAAGTGTGCAATATACCTCTGGGATGTATCTATTATGTATGAATTTACCCATCTCCTTCTCCCCCCTCCCACAAACTTAAACTCTGTAGAGTTTTACTTCCACATGAGAAAACCTCAACGTGTTTATCTCTCAATTTATTAAGAAACTACATCTAATTATAAGAAGGTGTTTTCAGTTGCCAACTATCTCTGCCAAACAAGTCTTGTCTTTATAACTGGTAGAAAAAAATGTGAGTACAATGGCAGGTATCTTCGTATAGCAAAGAGCAGCTAGATATGTTTACCAGCAAAGTTAAACATTATTTGGGGTGGCCATTTTGCATTTACAAGGACGTAAACATAGACACAAAAATGGGCACTGAAATTCCATAGTATTGTATTGCCATGTTTTAATGTATGTATGTAAAAACTTCCATTATGTATTTTAATTATCAAAAAAACAAAATATATGCTTATAAAGACTTCTGAAGAATGCGTTAACTAAATGAACAAGAAAAAAATGTAAAAATCAATCAAAGCAAAAAAACCACAACCAGAAAAAGCAGTCAAAAAACTTATCTGCAACAACCAAAGTAACTTCATACTGTAGATTCTGATGGAGCCTAGGGACAAACCCTACCCCATCTGTACCCAAAAAGCAACACCAAGAAAAGAAGTCAGATTAACCCAATCATACAGAATCACATTATTACTCAATTTAGAATGAAACATAGAGGGGTGTCCAACCTGCAGGACATGGGTGTCATGCTAACTTTGTTAGAACATTTTTTGCTTATCTGTGATGTTGGATATCACAAAAAAGTACACACAGACTTTTTTTTTGCTAAACACATGTTGTTAGTGTTTGTTTATTTCACGTGTGGTCCAAGACAACTCTTATTCCTCCAACGGGCAGCAGAGAAAAAAAAAGAAAAGAAAGGTTTGAGACCCCTGTTAACTAACCAGGTTGTCAGGAAAAAGATCATGGCAAACCCCTAGTAATAGTAAAATCATCTTTTACCAAGGCGAGAACTGTGGTAAGGGCCTAATCTTTGCAAAGGCACAGGTATAACTAAAAATAATAATAATCACCAGCCACTGTACCCTAGTTTGCTTTCCCATAATTGCTACTCAGGAGTCACAGCTGATGGTGACAAAGATTCTTAACTTTCCCCATCAAAACCTAAGGCTGGTTTTGAGATACCTTCCAGGCCCTGCATCTTGATGGAAAGGCTGACCCACCCATAGCAGTAGCCCACATGGAGAAATCGACTGGACTGTTATCCAGACTTCCACCCAAGAACAGACTTGTCCCAAAGTTAGACAAGGACAATTTCTACACCCTGTGGTTCCACCCTGACCCACATCACTTTCCTGTCTGTCTTGCCCTTTAGCCTCCATGGTCCTTCAGACCTTAGTACTCACCATGATCCTTACTGACATGTGATTTTTGTAGATGCTGCTCTCCCCTTAGTTTGTGTAGTTAATTTCCACTCATCCTCTAGATCTCAGGAAAACATTCTCTGACCACCATGAGGAGGCCAAACTTCCCTTTTATAAGCACATATGAATAATGTCTCTTCTCCTCTCTAGTATATTTTAAAGATGCAATACATGTGAATCTGTAATTAGTAGCTTTTTCCCATAGGCCTGCATCTGACTGTACTTAAGAAAATACATGTCACAATATGTGTTCAATGATTATTGATTGAATGAGTACATTGATGAATCTGCCTTATTTTTCTAGACAAAATATTGGGAGAAGACATATACAAAAATCTTGCTTATACAAGCTTTCCAGACTTATGAAGCCTAGGTTAACTGTTCTTGGAAGTATTTCAATATCATCCTGCAAGTAAAATATCAATGTAGAGTATGTTTATAGACTGTATGACTTGAACGTCACTATGTCCCACCAACACGCACAGTGCCTTACATATAGGAGGCATAAATATTTACTATATATCAATATATATTATATAAGGTTACATATTTGTCTGCATTATGACTTATAATTATAAAGATTATACCTTCAATAGCACTACACTGAGATGAGGGCAGCTATTTACACTATATTAATTAAAGGCCATAAAGTGGAACACATGAGAAGTGCATATGCTCACAAACATACAGTGACTCACACTCATCCTGGAATGGTGTGAACATCAGCAGGGTTCCAGTGCTAAGGTACAGTTAAGGGTCTTTGTCCTGCCCTGGAGCATGATGTGTTTCTTTCGTCCTCCTCTCCATCTACAACCCGTTTCTTTTCTACTGTCAGTACCTTTAATTTGACACCCGTATTAATACCTTACATTATTACCCGCGCACTTCTTGCCCTCTTTTCTTTGCTCTTCTTTGTTGCTCTATGACTTTACAAGTGTTCCTTAAATTTTTATATGAAATGTTTTGCATTGCTGGGAGAACAGTCTGTTTTTTTTCAAAAATTATCTGGAGATAAAGTGTTCTTCAGCTTTACTTCCAAATCCTAGACCTTTCAAGAAGAAAAAATTTCTAGATTGATGGGACTTAACTGTCACATGATAAGTCAAATACCAATATTTCTCCTTTGTCAAGAGGAGAAAATATGTGCCAAAAAAGTTGATATAGTCAAATTTTTATAGTTCTTGAAATGTTACCATGCAAGTTTTAGTTGATTTAGCAAATGCTAAATGTATGAAAGGAGAAAATTATTTTCAACCTGCTGAAGTAGCTAATTTCTTTTTACACCTCTTATATGTTTGAGGCAGTCAAGTCTACAGGCTATTGATTTATAGGTTAATCACCAAAAAAAAAAAAAAAAAAAAAAAAATCACTGCAAATAGCACCTTGAAACCTAAACACTTGCACGGTTTAACAGAATATCCAGTCATTTTGAGCAGTTTACAACATAAGTAGAAGCTACAAGGCAATGTGGAACATATTTTGAGACAGAAGGTCAAAAAAGACTTCTTACATTTGAAGATTTTAATATCATAAACAATATAAATGAGAGAGACAGCTACAGATAATCATATAAAATTTTCATAATTAGAAGGATTCTCCAAATAAGCTCCACTGAAAACTAAATAAAAAACAGTAGATTTCTTCTAGTATTCAGCATCTAAAAAAATGTTTTAATGGTTCTGATCCTCTCTAAAAAAGTGAACCAAAAGTACTTACAGTAAAGTAGTAATGAAAATGTATTTTATAAGTCTAGATAATAAAAAAACCTATACTTAATATGCAACTTTATAAAGAACTACCATTATTCTCTACAAATATATCTATTCCTAACAGTTATGCTGGAATAATATGAGGAAACAAAACTTCTGATTAATTCTCACTAAATGCATAAACTCATAATGTATGTCTATTATCACTATTATAAAAAGTTATATTGATGCTACTGCAATGGTTATACTGCTGCTGCTATAAAATGTTTCTCAGCTGAAGACTGAGATCACCACCAGCAATCTTCTAGGAAACAGGTGTGTCTCTCAGAAAACTAGAATCAAACAAGCAAGAAAAGCACAGAGGTGGGGTACAGAATAGGAATATTTTTTGGTCTTTATCAACAACATGTTTGAGAAGCTTCTACATGATGGGATGTAAAAAGAATTCATCTGACCCCCTCCATCTGAGAACAGGTCAAAAATTAGGAGTTAGAAAGTCTAACAAAATACCCTGCAGTTGTTCCATGTCTTTGTGATAGCTATCTTAGGGAACATGTCCTTGAAGAGTAGGTCCTTCAAGACAAGAGGACAATAATCAATCCATAACTCATAGTGCCATTTTGCTTACTTTTTCCATTACCCCATGACTGTTCTCTAGTTCTACATTTTGTCAAAGACTTTTATAAGCTTTAGCCTTTATTAGTTGTTCAAAGGGAAGGGAGTTAGGTATGCACTAGGGCCAGACGATATTATCATGATGATAACACCAATAATCAAAAAGACACATAACCACAAAGAGGAAGAGCTGAAATTCAAGGAAAATGAGGTGTAAAGAAGACTTTTATGTTTATCCTCTCTATCCATCTAACTTTGCCCTCCTCAAAACCTGGAGCACCATGTGCGGTTAAACCTCTGGATATTAGAAACCTACACTTCCTAGTATAGGCTCTTTCAGAATAAAATGGAAACAACATTACCCTATAGACTCTTCAACTCAAAACTGTTGAGTAAAACAAAGACACATAACTTTTCGGATAAAGTCATCCCTCACTATATCCCAGGACCCTCATAGATAACAAAATCCATTTATGTGCAAGTCTCTGATATAAAGCAGCCTAATATTAGCATACAACCTACCTACCATCTCTTTCCAGTCACAATAACAGAGAACCCCATGTGGAAGAGGAAACTAAGGATGTCAGAACTGAAATGAGTTGGTCAAAGCTCTAAGGTCAAAAATTTTACATCCAGTGCTCTTTTCTGCCTTACCTTTGTGATTTCTATGTTTTAAGATAGCAAGACCCTAACTAAAGATCTAATACAGCAACTTGAAAAACTAGGCGATCTTCATGCCTAGTTTGTTGAGGATATATCAGGAATTACGTGAAACTGACAAATTCCCAGAAAGTCTTATTCCACAGATTACTATATCCACTGCCGTACAAAAACAGCAGTTTGGTGGAATAAACATATAAACAGGTAAACTGCAATACAAAGTGGCAAATGCTACAGCTACAATATAACATGGCTGAGAATTTATAACAATATAAAGGCCCTCTAAATTTCTCTAAGGGCCAACCTGCAAAATTCTGACTGGTGAGGGCATTCCAAGGTTAACTGCATCAGACTTTCCTGAGAATCTACAATGTAGTGTATTCTTTGGCACTACAGATACACAGAAAAATAAGATCCACTTCCCTCCCATAAGGAGTTTAAGAATTCAAAGCAAACAAATTTAGCACGAGTTTGGGATCCAAACAATAAAATAACCAGAAGAGGGGAGCACTAAAAGCATTAAAAGACTGAGTTTGTAAATGAAATCATATTACTAGTTTGAAGAACCTCGGTTCGATCTAATGAGAAATGAGAGAAAACACAAATGAAAGAGTGATATAAGATTATTCAGGACAGCCTCGTGAGGTAAAGAAATTGAAGAGATTCTCTGAACAAAAATAAAACTGAGATTTTAAGACTACAAGTTGTTATGCCAATGTGTTCAGAGAGAAAACCGTAGGAACAATTATGCACAAGGATTTAAGCACCAGATCTGGAACGAGGCCCCGGGAGCTAAATATTCAACTCCACCACCTTCTATCTATGTCATTTTGGTAAAGTTACTTAAGAACGCCGTGCCTCAGTCACCTCATCTGTAAAATGGGGTGGATAATAAATACCTGTGCCTTTAAACCTAGGAGAGGCTTCCTCAAAACACAGGTGTGACTGTGTCACTCCACTCACCACTTTATTCGCAAAACCAATTCCACATCTTTTAGGCACTATAAGTAATCCTAATCGAACACCCTCCTACGTCCAAGAACCATATGGATCTACAGTTCTCATTCCCAGCAGTTCTGTGCTAGAAAGCCTTTTCCTCTACATCTTTCAAATCCCACTTCTCTAGTAAACTAACTCTCCCTCCAACTCCATAGCACACTTTCTGCTCATTTGTACCGTTTACCACCCTTTCCCCTAGTTTTGTGTTTGGTCTTTTAATGTCTCTCTCTTTCTTCTCAATAGGGTGCCAATTTCAGAGAGCCAAGGCAAATCTTTGACACCCTCATTTACACCTCACCCCAGAAAGCGCCTATAAAGCTGGGGAAACCATTACTGAATTAAACTGGATGTTTACAACCGTAATGGCCGCTGTTCCAGAAACTTGATTAAATGTACATAATTTTTACTGCTTTCGGATCCTAAAATCTTGGCATGAAAGATCTTTGGAAGTCAACACAACGCCATCCTCTTCAGAAAAGTTCTACGGAGCACAAGCGTTCACCCCCACGAGTTGACAACGCGGTCATTCTCAGCTGGAGAAGTTGTGTGCGTGCCGCGGAGGGCAGCTTCACCCCGGTCGGTACCGTACGTGAAATACGCGGGAAGAGGGGGGGCTCGGCAGCTGTGCCGCGGTCTCCCCCCACTTCCCGGGGACCCGCGGGCTTCAGCCGCGCTCGCCCTCTCCGCCGCACTTGCTTCTCCAGGCTTCGCCTCCCCGCGTCCCGCCGCAGCGACACTACCCGGGCGGCACGCAGGCGACGCCGCAGGTCCTCCCGGGCGGCCCGAGCAGGGGCCGCCGCACGCCCTGCCCCGGACCCGGCCTCCACCAGGCCTGCCGCCGCCCGGGGCCCAGGCCGCCGCCGCCCGGAGGGGAGCGGGGACCCTGACTCGGCTCCGCGCGGCGCCAGGGGCGGAGCCGGCCGGGAGGGCCGAGGAGAGGCCGGCGGCGGACAGCGGCCTCCGCCTACCCCACACGCACCCCGCCGCCCCCAACCCCAACCCTCCTTGGTGCCCCGGCCCGCGCCGCGGCCCGGCGGCCGGCGGGACTCCCCACTTACCAACCCGCCTGGGACAACGCCGCGCTGGGGACCTCGGCCATGGTAGCTGCTGAGGCCGGGGGTGGTGGGGGGCCGGGGTGGGGGAGGGGGTGAGCCCTCTTACTTGATACCCCCCCAAAAAAAAGAAAAAGAAAAGAAAAGAAAAGAAAAAACTCCTCCGGTCGGCTCTGCAACTGGGCATGCTCAGTGCGGCCGGCGCTTCCGCGTGCGGGTTCCGCTCGCCGCGTTTTCTGAGCGGCCGCAGGGGCGGCCCGGAGTGCGGCCGGGAGGCTGCGGGGCGCCCGCGGCTCGGGCGGGCGCGAAGCCGGCTGGGGGCTGAAGCCGCAGGACAGTTTATTAGCAGGGACTCTGGAGACTTTTCCTCTCCACCCAAGGCTTTTGTTTTTTGAGTCACTTTCCTGAGTTGCACACCTTGTAAACTAGTGGAGAGGTTCTTTGTAGAGCAGAAATCATCGTCCTGGGTTCCAGCGCCCACAGGCGGTCACCGCAGAGAGGACGGGACGACGCAAGTTGAAAAGACTAGTTGGCTCCTAGGGAGCGCTTCCAGGAAACTAAAAAGGCCACATGTCCTGCAGTAAAAACTCACAGGTCTTCTCCGGCCAATTCTTCATAGGATAAAAGTTTACTTTCTTATAAAGGCTCACTCCATTCACCTCGCCTTTTAGTCGGCCCGGATGCCCAGAAAAAAATACAGGCTCTTCCGAGTACCTACAGGCAGATTGTGTTGCCCGCGATGAAAGTGGCCCACCCAAGAAAAGCTGCACTTAGGGAATACCGGGAAATTGGACAGTTGTATCGGTGCTTGTTTCTCCTGTCTGGCTCCCAGCACTGCCTCATAACCTCAGCACTGACACTAGCAGGCCCAGCTCCCACGAGGCCTTCCCGCTTCCCTTCGCCAGCACTCAAGGGGTCTGAAACCCAGGGGTGGGTCCCCAAGTGGGCATGCGCAGCGGTTCCCCGAACGTTGCGGACGAGGCTCCATCGCGATTGGGCAGCCGATATTCACGCGAGCCAATCAGGGAGGAGCAGGCGGAAGGGTACGCCGACCCAGAGACGCTTCGTAAAAGTTTGTTCCACCCATTCGCTCGCCCTTTCTCGGCAGCGGAGAAAAAGACGCTGGAGAGCGGAGTTGTCTGCAGCCGACTGGTCCCGAGGGAGAGACTGTTAAGCGCTTGAGTCCCCATCGGGGCCGCTGGTCAGCGCTGCTCTTCCAAGTCCATCATCACAGGCACAGACTAGGAGCAAAAGACTGCGGAACTGCGCAGAGACGCTTTTGGGTCTGGGGAGGAAATTGGCAGTTACAGAAGGAAGAAGATAATCGCCCGGGGTGGAGCTAAATTTCCTTAATATAAATTTTTCTCATTTTAGCCAAGGATTCCGTTTGACCTTCTCAAAAGTCATAGTTTTAAAATTGCGATGCTTTCCATAGTTATGCTGTTAATGAAATTCGTTTCCTTGTACGTTTAGATAATAAAATTTTAGATCAGAAGTAACCATCCTATTCCCTACAACTTACAGGGTCAGTCACAATGTTCAGGTCGTACATATGCTACAAGTATATTTCCATTTATACACATCTGTCATCATACCCAGGCGGCAGAAAAGATTTACCTATTCAAAGGTAAATGACTGAAAAAGAAGTTGCCAGTAATTTTTACTGGTTGTTAAATAGAATCTTCTCTTACCAGTTATTTACATTTTGCAATTAACATAATTTGTTAACTATGAAAATTATGTTTTGTCCCAATCTTCAAGATTTCTTACTGGTTCAAAGTGAAGTCGTTACACAGTAAGAATTTACCATTGCATGGTGCCTATGATAACTTTCATAAAGTGCACCACAAAACACTGAATTCCTTAACTCTAAAAATAGGGTAAAAACCTAGAATTCCTGCTGGAGAATTTTGGGACAATGAGAATATACAAAAGAATAATGAGATAATTGGTGTAATTTAAATATAATTTATTAAATACAATATCTTAAAAAATTTTTAAATAAAATCTTTTTTAAAAAGAAGGGAGAATGAAACCTTTTGTTTAGGAGGAATACCAGATAATAAATGTAAAACAAATTGTAGAATTATAATAGAAAAATCACAATTTTCCCCATGAGTCACAATTGTTTCAGGCAATGTTTATCAGAGGATATTACAAGCCATAAGTGACATATTGTAGGATTATAGATCTCAACATAGTCTCAAAGTATGGAGTCATAACTTACTACAAAGGGAAAAATATACCTTAAAAAAAAAAAAAAATCACTGCCTAAACCCATCAAAGCTAAAATCACTGGTAATGGATGTTATGTGCTTTCTAATGTAATACAATTAGATATGCAAATTAAGGAATTCTTGCCAAAATTGTTTAACCTGAATTTAATCAAGCTTCTTATTCTAGAGACCATTTGTTCTACATTCATTATCTGTTATTCCTCTGAAAGAAAAAGTTTCATTCTCCTTTCCTTTTTTAAAGATTTTGTTTTTAGTAGAATTTTTTAAATATTCAATTGTGTTACACTTATTATTGTCATTATTCTTTTGAATATTCATATTGTCCCAATGTCTCCAATAGGAATTCCAGGGTTTATCCCATTCTTGAAGTAAGAGAATTCAGTGTTTTGTGGAGCACTTTATTAAAGTTATCATAGGCACCGGGACTTGATCCTCACCCCCCTACCCTCCCACCCCTGGCACTTTCACAATCTGGAGACATCTTTGGTTGTCCCAGCCTAGGGTAGGGAGTGTTACTGGATCTGATGGGATGCAGCAGGAATGCTGCTAAACATCCTATTAAGTAGAATCCAAAGGACAGCCCTGTACTCTCAACAAATAATCATCTGGCCTAAAATGTTAATAGCACCTGGTTTGGAGCTTGAGATTAAACACCAAGACACAGGCAGATCAATCCAAAGTTGGCATATTCTATAAGAAAACTGGCTTGGACTGTTAATGTGAGCCAATGTATTTATTAAAAAAAAATTCTTCCAGATTAAAGCAATTCAAGAGACAAGAAAACAAAATGCAATCCGGGATCTAAATAACAAATATATAAAAAGACAATTATTTGTGACCAACTGCAGACATTTGAGTATAGACAGGATATTGGACAGTATAGTGGGATTATGGTTTTCTTAAATGTTGTGATATTGTTCGTAACCTTGGGAATTTTATATCAAGCCATTTATGGAAAAAGAGTTGGGCCTATAACTTATGTGCAAATGATTCAGAGAAATATACATATTTTACACATAAAATATGTAAATCAAATAGTATATACATATGAATATTTGTATGAAACGAGAAGAAGTAAATGTGGCAAAATATTAAAAATGGATAAATCAGTTATAGGGTCTAGGTGCACATTATAGTGTTTTAACTTTTCTCCACATTTGAAATTTTTTAAATAACAAGTTAATGAAAAGGTATGGATTATACTAATTTCTTTCACATGAAAAATTTTTAATTGAAATTATGTTCTGTATAGATAAGTTAACGTCATGGAAAATGGTAACAGCTGATGAGATAAAAAATTATTTTCCATTTTTAATTAGATAAGTCATTGATTTACAGAAGATGTACACTCTACAGTGAGCTGGTCAGGGAAATGACCAAAGAAAAACCTTAAGTAAGAGAAAACAAAAGGGGGGAATTAAATCTATTTGGAGTCAGAGGTAAAAATTAACAGGAGAGAGAAAGATTAACAATCCATTCATTGCTTTAGTAAAGGAAAAGATTCTCAGACTAAAGAGGTGGAAGAATATGGATAAGTAGGAATAGAAGCTACAATAAAAGTGAGATAGTAAGAGTACCTAGTCCCTCTGAGGTAAATTAAATCTTTTAACTTTAAACCATTTGCATCCTAGGGGATACTAAAATAACCTGTGAGTGTCTTAGATGAACCAATGCCAGCGAGCTCTATAATACTTGAAATTACCTGAAAAACCATAATTTGAAAGAATGCTAGTTGTACCCACTTATAAAATGAATCATCACAATTTAATGTGTCTTCTGGATATATTTCAATTTCACATATTCACTTTTATTTAACTAAAAATCACTCAGTCACTTACCAACAGCTTTACAACATGCCTTTTTGTAAGAGAAATTGGCCTCTTTTACTTTCACATCACAAGATAAGACTATATATTTTAGTTATTTCATCCAATTCATTTCAAGCACTAAACTCTGCCATATCCCTGGGGCCACTGAACTTTTCTTTAAGCTATTTAAGACAGAGACTATATCTATTTTGTATTTACAACATAATCTGATACAGTGCAGGGGATGATCTGTTGTTAAAGAAAAGTGGAAAATGATAAAAAAAAAAAAAAAAACTTTGCAGACTTTTGCTGTAATTTTTATAGTTAATAAGATTTTCATAGTTACTTCCTGTATTTTCTCACCTTCCTCAAATTACCATAGTCGAAATATCTTACAGATCATTTGTTCTTTTCAAACCTTGCCACTAACACCTGACCTAACATATAACCACCACTTCAGATTTTCCAACAGGGCGACTACTGTCATTTATCTCTGCTCATTGGTACTTAGCCAATTTCAGCTCAACGATAAGACTCTTATCTAAATAATTTGAATTAATTTTATAACTAATGTTCCACAAAAAACTATGGAAACAAAAATACATATTTATATGCTTTATTCTTGACCTTTTTTAACTATTGTTAACTCATCCCTATAAATTATTGAATTAATGAAATTTAGGGTTAAAAGTATATTAACTATATTTTTTAATAGACTATTTCTTTCACTCTCCACCTCTCCGAAGTATTGGGAACTTTTGACCAAAAAAATATAGAGAGATTTTAACAGGATCTTACTGATGAGTAATTTTTTTTTTTTTTTTTTTTTTTTTTTGAGACAGAACCTCAAGCTGTTGTCCTGGGTAGAGTACTGTGGCATCACAGCTCACAGCAACCTCCGACTCCTGGGTTTAAGCAATTCTCTTCCCTCATCCTCCCAAGTAGCTGGGACAACAGGCGCCCGCCACAACGCTCACCTGTTTTTTTGGTTGTAGTTGTCATTGTTGTTTGGCGGGCCGGGCTGTATTCGAAACCGCCAGTTCTGGTGTATGTGGTTGGCTCCTTTAGCCTCTTGAGCTACAAGCGCCAAGCCATGATGAGTAATTTTTTGTTAGATAAGTAAAATGTAGAGTCAGGATTCCAGAATATTCTGACTAAAATACATGACTTACCTCCTACATTCGTAAGAAACAGGAAGTATGGTGGGATCACTAACAAGAAAAAGAGGATGAAATGAATGTGCTGATTTTAAATCTAAATCTGAATCAAAAGTGACACGACATGCCAATTATCAAGTATAAATTTCAGCTATAAACAGGTGAAGGCCAGATTTGGAGATAATTTTAGAAATCCTTTTACCTGACATTGCTAAAACCTTAAAAATGAACAGGCCTTTATGGAATAACATAAAAACTGAAAAGAAAAAGGATCAAATATTGAACCAAAGGAACAACCACAGCAAAGAATAAGAGGAAGTGGAAGCCAAAAAGAAACAGAGAAGCCATAGTCAAATTTTGAGAAGAAAAATTACAATGGTAGAAGGACAAATAATACTGATGGATTGTTAAAAAAACTGATTTAGTTAAACTGTATTTGCTTGACAACCTATTCACAGAGCCTTAATAAAAGAACAGTTGATGTACTTAGTCCAGCCCCTTTATCTACCCATCCTTTACCTCATTATTCGCATTATCTTCCTCATCATCACAGCACAATTTACTGAATGTGCTAACTATTCTCCTAACAAAAATGGGGCAACAGGAAGATAGATGTAAAATTACCTTTTCAAGGTAACTGTCATTAAATGACAGCTGGGATTTAAATTCATGTCTGTCCAACACTCAGACCACCCTTTTATCCTGTACATCATTCCTGAAATGTGGGACAAATGGAGAGAGAGATCATTTCTAGATATTTGTGGACAATGACATTAAGTAACATTGACTCGATAAATATTTGTCCAATATTCTTACATGTCAAGAGACTTGGTCTCTGTTTGTCTAACAGCCTCAAATAGGAGGTTTCTATATAGAGTATTTCAAACATCCCTTTAACACTTGCAAGCTTCATTTTTAAAATGAAGCAGGCTTTGAGGTCAGAATCTTCTGCAGACATTATCTAGCTCTAATTGAATAACATTGTTTTATTTTCATTATATTTACTTTTTATAGGTAAATTTATGATCAATTATTTTGGTTTTCTACCTACTATAGTGAATTAGGTTTCTGGCCTAACTACATAAAATTTTTTTTTTTACTTTCTTTGTTTTTATTTCAGAATATGATGGGGGTAAATTCATATAAGATTTTTTTTTAAGTGGCTCTGTTCATAGGGGGTGCCTGTGGCTCAGTGGGTAGGGCACCGGCCCCATATACCCAGGGCAGAAGATTCAAACTCGACCGCAGCCAAACTGCAACAAAAAACAGCTGAGTGTTATGGCAGGTGCCTGTAGTCCCAGCTACTCGGGAGGCTGAGGCAAAAGAATCACCTAAGCCCAGGAGTTGGAGGTTGCTGTGAGCTGTGATGCCACAGCACTCTACTGAGGACAATAAAGTAAGACTCTGTCTCTTAAAAAAAAAATAACTCAATAAGTAAATAAAAGTGGCTCTGTTCACAAACATGTATTAAGCAAATAATAAGATAGGAAGTATGGAGATATGGCAAAATTGTCAGGGTGGCATGAAGATAATTACGACTTAGGGAAAAATGCATTACATTAAGCATCTTCCTTCTCTCTGTGAATCCTCATTCGTAACCTTGGTGCCAGGGATCAGTTACTTATCCTACTCCCTCCCTTTTTGTAATTCTTTCTGTAGCACTGATCCAAGAAATGCCTCTGAAGTGATTATCCTTCTCATTCAGCAGACTTTTTCCTAGCTTCTTTTCTTTCTTTTTTTTATTTCCCTGTTCACTAGCTGTCAGAACACTAGCTGGCATACCACACTTCAGTGCAATGTCTATGGGACAAAAAAGTTGAGCTGAGCTTGGAAACCCTGTTCTCACAGTCTACCTCTCTCCACTGACTTTCAGGGGCTAAAAATATGAGCCTCTGTCTCACCAGCCAGGAGTCACCACTGCTAAGTTTTACTATTAAGGATTTAGAAGTGAAATTTTCTAAGCTCAGAGGAAATAAAGCAGGTTTACATTCACTTTTTTTTATTGTCTTTATTATTACATCATAGCTGTGTACAATAGTGCAATCAAGGGGTACAATGTGCTGGTTTCATATACAATCTTAACTATTTTCATCAAACTGATTACCATAGCCTTCCTGGCATTTTCTCAATTATATGAAGACATTTGTATTCTGCATTTAGTAAGGTTTGCCTGTAGCCTTCTAAGATGCACCGTAGGTGTGGCCCCACCAATTACCCTCCCTCCACCCTAACCTCCCCCCTCCCCTCCCTACACTTGCCCCTTTCCCCATATTCTTGTGTTATACTTGTGTTATACCCTTCATACGACAGCTATAAATTAGCTTCATAGTAGGGCTGAGTACATTGGATACTTTTTCTTCCATTCTTGAGATACTTTGCTAAGAAAAATATGTTCCAGCTCCATCCATGTAAACATGAAAGAGGTAAAGCCTCCATCTTTCTTTAAGGCTGCGTAATATTCCATGGTATACATGTACCATAATTTATTAATCCATTCGTGGATCAATGGGCACTTAGGTTTCTTGCATGACTTAGCAATTATGAATTGGGCTGCAATGAACATTCTGGTACAGATGTCTTTGATATAATGTGATTTTTGGTCTTCTGGGTATATACCTAGTAAAGGAATTATAGGATCAAGTGGCAGGTCAATTTTTAGATCTCTAAGTATTCTGCAAATATCCTTCCAAAAGGAACGTATTAGTGTGCATTCCCACCAGCAGTGTAGAAGTGTTCCCTTTTCTCCACATCCATGCCAACATCTCTGGATTTAAGATTTTGTTATGTTGGCTAATCTTACTGGAATTAGGTGATATCTCAAAGTAGTTTTGATTTGCATTTCTCTGATGATTAAGGATGGTGAGCATTTTTTCATCTGTCTGTAGGCTGTGCGCCTGTCTTCTTTAGAGAAGTCTCTCTTCAAGTCTTTTGCCCATCCTCAGATGGGATCACTTTTTCTTTTCTTGCTAATATGTTTGAGTTCTCTGTGGATTCTGGTTATTAAGCCTTTGTCGGAGGCATAACCTGCAAATATTTTCTCCCATTCTGAGGGCTATCTGCTTGCTAAACTTACTATGTTCTTGGCTGTACAGAAGCTTTTTAACTTGATCAGGTCCCAGTAGTGTATCTTTGAAACTGCTTCAATTGCCTGGGGAGTCCTCATAAAATATTCACCCAAGCCGATTCCTTCAAGAGTTTTCCCTGCACTTTCTTCTAGAATTTTTATAGTTTCATGTCTTAAGTTTAAGTCTTTAATCCAGTGAGAGTCTGTCTTAGTTAATGGTGAGAGGTGTGGGTTCAGTTTCAGCCTCTTACAGGTCGCTAGCCAGTTCACCCAGCACCATT
>CAUYRH010055112.1:0-10751 GCA_963574655.1 Perodicticus potto | reverse complement strand
CATGATATAATCTTTTTAAATATCTTATCAATAATATTTTTCCTAATTTGTTTTTATAAGCCTTTTACTTTTTTCAGCTGATATATTTTGCATTCCTTTTTTAGAAAGTTGTCCCACCCAGTATTTTCTCAGATATCCTTGATAAGAAAAAACTTTATCAGTGATCACGAAGACCAGCCGTAGTAAAATTTAGGTTGTGAGCAGAGGGGTACAGTGGTAGGAAAAAGGTGGCAACATACAGACGGTGGTGTGGTTGTAATAAAGAGTGTTGATATTAAACAGACAGATGTGCTTATTCTCACAGGTACTAAAGCATAGTTCTATCAGGTTATAAATCTTGGTCTTTAATATGTTTTTTC
This sequence comes from Perodicticus potto, assembly GCA_963574655.1. Classification (NCBI taxonomy): domain Eukaryota; kingdom Metazoa; phylum Chordata; class Mammalia; order Primates; family Lorisidae; genus Perodicticus; species Perodicticus potto. The sequence continues at coordinate 10,392 of CAUYRH010055112.1, read as the reverse complement.
ATAGAACAGGGAGCAAATATGAGCATTGCATCAAAATCATATTCGTTATAACTTCTTCAGGCTGCTTTATGATCTACAAAGGCCATGATGAGGATTGTGGTCAGATCTCGGCACATAATAGCAGCGGCCTACAGTATTTAAATTTTATATGCCACTTCTCTCACCCAAGCATGCTTTTTGAGATAAAACAAGGTTCGTGGGTTTGGTTTAGTATCTATGAAGTGAGTATCAAGGTTGTCGTAATGTCTGTAGAAGCCAGTAGTGTTGTTGGTGCCATTGTCTTCTGTGGTTTCAGTCCTCACTGTCGGGCTCTGGCTTTCTCCCCAGGAGCTCCAGGCCTGTAACACTCTTAAAATAGAGCAGGTGTGAGAGACTGGGTAGTCAGCCTAAGGTAGCAACGTCCCACTTGTAATGAGCTTTTAAATCCGAAAAAAATATGTTCATACACACTTGGTTTTGTGACATTTCGCATTGTTGTAATATAGGCATAAACGTTTACATTGGGAGACTTCTTAATACATTCTACACAATACCTCTTTGAATACTTTGAAATGGTGATTTCATCTGAATTTGATTAAAATCCATTTTGCGCACAGCTGCCTCCCTTGCAGACTGGTGGTTGGCAGGATGAATTTATTTAGTCTTTGTTGAAAAACATTTCAAAACACTTTGTCTTCCCATTCTCATTGCTTAAAAAATGTGTGTGCATCCCTTTGGAAGAAACTACTTAAGCCTTCCAGCACTAGTAATTACAGTAATTTTTGCTTATTTTCTTTTTCCAAAATGATTTAAGGCTTTATATGATAAATAGATTAGAGCCACTTTTATTAATGCTTTTTTGATGGTCAAGCAGAATTATTGAATAGACCAGTTTCTAATGAGGTCATTTTGTTAATCTAGTTACACAATCTCCAGCATGTATCTTAGAGAGCTCTGCCTTATTCCTTAGAATATCTGTTGTGACAGATGTTATATCAATTAGCTATGGCCAAATAATGAACAAGGTCATTCAAAAAAAAAAATTCCATTTCATGGGTGTCCTGCTGGTTTGCAGGCAGGTGGAAGGGACTGCTGTGGGTTGCCGGCGATATGCAGCTTGGCCAGCATTGGTCTGCTCCCGTGTTCACTTTGGGGTCTGCAGAAGGCACAGTCGCCATCGTAGTGATGACAGAAGCACAGAAGGGTAACCTTGGAAGTCTCTGCCTGCATCATGTGTGCTGACATCCACTGGCCGGCACGAGGCACAGGGCCACGCCCACAGTCAAGGGCCAGGAAGTACACTGCACCCCAGGAGGACTGGTGGGCGTGTGCTGCTACTGCAGGGTGGAGAACAATCAGGGCTGGTAATTCCATTGACAACAAATACTTTATGTGAAGGTTCCCAAGGCTCTCCTGAAGACCAGACTTGAATGAGACTTGTAGTCCTTTTCCTTAATGCAAACAGTCAGGTACTGGGAGGACAAACATTCTAGGACCTTTAAAATTACCTAGCTCGACTTGCTTTCTAATTCATTCTCTATTTGAATACCTCTGTGGATGGGCTGATCACTTTCTAATTCAGATGCAGTTTGTTTTGGGGAACTGCTCACACCGGTAGACCATTCGTCTCCTCACCTCCCTTCCTGGGATCGGCATCTGAGAGGCTGCCCTCCCGTGGCACCCATAGCGGTGAGGCCGGTCTGTCCTGCAGTCTGTATGAGAGCACCGGCTGCAGAGAAGACAGCTGGAGTCTCTCTTCCTCCTCTGATTTTTCTTCTTTACTTCCCACACCCTTCCTCCTCGCTACAGTCTCTTACACACTTCCCTAATCACCGCCATCTAATCTCTCCTTAAGGATGAACCTTTGTCATTTGTTAAAACCTCCTTTTATAAGGAATGCAAGTGAATACTCTGATTATGAGAAGGAAAGAGATTCTCTCATAAATCACTCCTCCTGCCTCTTAATATCTGCCTACAATCTTTTATTGCTGGAGGTGCACTGGATTACAAGGATGACAGTAGGACGTCGTGGTTTACAACGTATGGACTTCTTGTCCTTGGTGTCTTGATACTTACAGTGACCCCACTAAGGGTTCATATTGATCTCCACTTTGTATTTGGAAATTTAGACTCAGAAAGGATAGCTTGGTTGAGAATAGAGACTGTAATCTCTACCTTCTTACTCCAAAACATATTTTTGTTTTCCAGAATGCCAAAACTGTCTTGTAGTCACTGTTACTCTTAACATTGGCTAGGTAATTTTCTTTTTTTCTTTTTAAGGAATGACTATCCTAGAAATTTGCAAACATTGCTATGTTGATTCTTATCTGACTTGTAAGTTTGTTTTCTTGGGGTTTCTAGACTTCAGTGTTACTTCTCTTTGAGTTTTTGTTGTTGTTTTGAAGGATCGTAGTTGCTTTACAAGTCCTTTTCAGTTCCTTGTTCCTGGGTGTGCACCTCGCGTCTCTTCTTTGTGGTCTGCATTTTTAGCTCTTGCAGAAGGAGGCCTGACATGGCCCTAATGTGAACATGGTGCCAACAGCCTTGCATGCTCAGCGTTCCTCCTCTATCCGGGAATTAAACAACGCGCTCTGGGGAAACCTGATGATAAAGGAAGTTACTCTCCTCCCTTCCCGCCCTTTATTTTCTCTTGGGCCTTAGAATTTGGCAATTTGAACCAAAGCCAGGGTTCAACGGAAAGTCAGTGAGTGAAGATCAGTGATGCTTTTCATGATTAATCGAAGATAGTACAAAACTAGAAAGGAGAACGTGTGATTTTCCCTAAGCGTCCCAAACTGTCTGTTCACATTTGGCGGTGACAGCCACTTAGCAGATGTCGTCCTGCACCAGCCGGACCTCCTAGACCCCTTGTTGAGTCTTCTGATCAGCCAGTAACTGATGATTGTTCAGAGACGGTGACGGTTCAAGTCACTGTTCTTTTGTATCAAGAGAAAGATAATTGACATTCCTGATAATTTGAAGTTGAAACATTCATCAGATAGTATTTCCAAACTTTGAAACAATGTTGATCAACTCAAGTCTGTACACTAGAAATAATTGATTCTGGTAACAAGTTTGGATTGGAAATGGCAGCTAAACTTATTGGATTTCCCTAACTTTCATCCACTAAATTCAGAGTATTCCACAAGCACCTATGTACATCATGGTTTGTCACTTTCTGGGCAATTTATCCTTAAAGAGATAGATCAACATTGAAGAAACTCTTTTATTTGAAAATTTGTGTTTTTGTTTCCTGGTGTTACTATTCTAAACTCATTTTCAAAATGAGATCGTATTAGCAGTGTTTCTTCATGCCAGGCGGTTGCTAAGGCGGGCCGGGGTGTGCCTGTAGGATATGAGGCTACACGTCTCTGCAAAGTCCAGTGCAGTTGTATTCATGCAGCCTTCCAAGATGATGTGCATTCATTGACACAGGACATTGTTACTTCATTAAAATAACAAATTTAGGGTCCCTTTGTGTCAAAGGCGGAAGTGGATGTAGACAAGTCTTGGCTCTTCTCCACACAAAGTACCTTTATTTCCTACTTCTTACCACATGGCTCGTATTTGAGAACGTAACAGATCCTCACCATCTCTTCCCCAAATCTCCATTTTCAAACTCTGCTGGGGCATAGGAGGTGCTTGATACCTAAGAGTTCTAATCAGAATTATGAGTATATTCAAGAATGGAGAAGCAAGAATGCGGTGTCCTCAATTCTAATTGGAAGGCAGTAGATGATCTAATACAAGGGATTGGGGACAGGGGGGTTTAGGGGGTCACAGTGTCCAGCACACCTCTTGGGGGCCAGGCACAATTACAGCAGGGACATTACCTAGCAACTGCAATCTGTGTAACCTAATTCTCTGTACCTTCAATGAATCCCAAACAATAAAAGAATAAAAAGACAGAGAGAGACTAGAAATATGGGCTATGCTGGGAACAGAAGCAGAATTTGTAATTTTGTTAAACCCAGGTTTTCTTATATCATAGAAGGGAAGCTTAGACACGGGCTCCTGGAGAGGAGGTGGCAGTCCTCAGGTCTGACCTTGTCATGGTCCAAGTGTGTACTGAGTACAACGATCTGGGGCATAATTAGGGTGTTTGGAGAAAAGTGCCGACGACGCCCTGTGGAGCTGGGCCATTTTGTGCCCTCTGCAGTGATCTGAGTGGACGTGAGGGCCACTTGCTCTTCACACCCTCAGTTTGCTCTTTCTGAAGGAGACAGCCTGAGTGGAGAGAGAAGATCACAGTCGGAACATTTACGATGTAGCCTATGTTCTTCCTGTTTCTTTGGGCGGAGGGTCTCACTGAAGTGTTTTGCAATAATGGAAAAATAGTGCATTCATTGACACAGGATGTTGTTATTTCATTAAAAGCCATAAGGAAGATTTTTTTAGTATTTAATTTTAACAGACCTTTTTTTATATATACAGACATGTAATTCAAGTTACCAATTATATACCTTTTCTTGACCTTTATTTATTTTTTAATTTTTTTTATTAAGGCAAATACACATAAATCATGAATACATTTATGCATATGTGGGGTACAATGTGTTGACTTTTTTTTTTTTTTGGTAGAGACAGAGTCTCACTTTATTGCCCTTGGTAGAGTACTGTGGTGTCACAGCTCACAGCAACCTCCAACTCCTGGGCTTAGGCGAGTCTCTTGCCTCAGCCTCCCCAGTAGCTGGGACTACAGGCACCCGCCACAACTCCTGGCTATTTTTCTGTTTTTGCAGTTCGGCCAAGGCTGAGTTTGAACCTGCCACCTTTTAGTATATGGGGCCGGCGCCCTACTTGATGAGCCACAGGCACCGTCCTGTTAACTTTTTTTTTAATACAATCTGACGTGGTTACATCAAACCAATTAACATAGCGCTGGCCTCATTTACTTCATAATTTTTTTTTTTAGAGGCAGATGGTCACTCTGTCGCTCTCAGTAGAGTGCTATGGCATCACAGCTCACAGCAACCTCCAACTCCTGGGTGCAGGTGATTCTCTTGCCTCAGCCCCCCGAGTAGCTGGGACTACAGGTGCCCGCCACAACGCCCGGCTATTTTTTTGCCGGGTTCGAACCCACCACCCTGGGTATATGGGGCCAGCGCCCTACCCTCTGAGCCACAGGCGCCGCTCAACCTTTTATTTATAAATAGAACTATTCCACAGTGCCTTTAAAATTCCTTATACGACCTTGCTCCTCATCCGTGCCCACACTGCTGCAGAGAGGCGCTCCAGACACACAGCCGGTCTCGTTTCTTTACCTCCTATGACAGCACATTGCCAGCTTCACCCTAGAGTCTGAGAATCTTTTATGCCACGTGGAGGAAAGCTGTGACTGATTCTGAAATAAATAGTGCCATAGAAATGTACAAGCTCCCATAAATAATGGGACACAATGTGATACAGCACACAGTTACATTGCTGGTATAAACTCAAGATATCCAAAACATAGCTACTTTCACATCAAAAATAAATTTAGGAGACATTTATGCTAGTTTTCCTTCCTGTCCAAATATAAGTTTTGGACAGGAAGGAAACCTGGACCTTCCTGTCATAAATATAAGTTTTGGAGACTATCAGGAACTTTTCACACTGTGTCCTAAAAATCCTACATTTCTTATGAAATTGACTTCATAAAATAACACTGCAGCAATGATTCCTTGGAAACACATTTTTAATTTATTTATGCTTTTGCTCAGATTGCCACCTTATATTTCAGTTGTAGTTCATTTCTGTACATTCATCAGTGTTCACATGAAATCAGTGAGGTTGAAGTAAACTGGTCAGAGATGCCTTTGGGAGTATTGTTAGTCCCCAGGAAGAGAGCAACATCTTTCATGTCAGCCAAGATCTGACACTCCCTGTCTACACCTCATTAGGGCAATAGCTCTTATATCCTGTCTAGAACTGTTTCTTGAAGTAACTGCGGTGCTGGTATATAAAGAGCTGTCCTAGATTGAGGTGAGCTGTACAGATGTTACAGGAGCCTGTCACTCTCAGATAACTGGTCCCCATGCAAGTCAATTTCCCAGTGAAATTATCAGAGGAAGCGTTTTTTGCGGGGTGACAGGTGGGGTATTTTTGTTTGTTTTCGTAAAGCATATGTGAAATATATTTCCTTTTGTTGTAGAGTAACTTCACAATGGCACATTCTTAGAAACAGAGAACTTTCCATTTATAAAATACCCTTCCATTGGTCATAAAACACCAAGACTACCAGTTATAGTGTTATGCCATTTAAAAAATTGACTTTTACACAGAGAAACTTAAGGTAGCAAAATCTCCTTTTAGAATGTAATCCACCTAGCATAGAAACACCAAATCTTTGTTCAGAATTTAATAAGGTGGAAAAACTAAAGGTCTTAAAAGTTACTTTGTATTCCCAGGACTTTTGCCTCCTCCACGTGGCACATAGTTGGTGCTCCGTAAAAGATGCCCCTGTTCTATTGCATATCCTAGAAGCCTATAAGAAAGTCAAAGTCAACGATGCTTAGCTGAGAATATTCCTAGGCAGTTTTGACCACAGGTCTGCCTCAGGAAAATTCGTGACACTTACAGAACAGTGGACACACTTACAGTTGTTTCCACTGAGTGCCCGGCACAGCTTCCTGATATGCCGTGATTATCAGGCTCCTTGTCAGACTCTGCCTCCACCCTGAGTTCCCACAGAGTGGGACACTGTGTTTATAGTTGGGTTCCTGCCGTGTGATTGGGATTTCACAGATATAGAAGCTGAGGCACAGAAAGGGTGACTGTTATTCCACGACCAGGTCCTGGAGCCGGAATGAGGCTCTGAGTCTCCTCCCTTCCTCTTTCCGAGTCTGTGAGGTGAACACTGGAAGCCCAAGTCCACTATCTGTGCCTACTTGGGAGAAGCAGATCGAGTTTGGGTTTCAGAACCAGGCGTGTTGCACCTGGACCTTGTCCTACACGCCTTCTTGGGAACCTGGTGATTCACATGATCTTGAAAGATTCAGGTATATAAATGGAGGTGTCCTTGGGCAAAACTGTGGAAAGCAGGAAGACTGCCTTTCACATCCCCTTTCTCAGCAAATAATGTGTGTGACAACCATGTGCCTCAAATGTCAAAAATCCAGTAGGTCGTTTTGAAAGAAACTGATAATGATCCCTTGACAAGGCTGCGTGATATTTAAGAATTTTTTGACTGTTTACGCTTTCTAGTTGGTTGAAGAGGAAAGGCTGGTTGCCTTCCCCCCGGCCTTTTCTCCTCACCTCTTAGAACCGAGCCTGTCCTCAGCTTATCAGCTGTGATGTTGGCCTGTCGGTCTCCTTAGTAGGGAGGGTCCAGGTTTCTCCTAAGGTCAGTGGGTCTGTCTTCTCAACTGCTGCGATCACTTGCTGTTTGTGGCCTTCTGAATTCTCTGCTGAGCCTGTCCCTAGCTGCAAAGTGCCACTACACCCCATCTCCCAATATGCACACAGCAACAAGCTGACCCCGGCAGAGGTCACGTCAAACCTGGACATCATCTTGAAAAATACAGTGTAATATTACACACAGTGTGAAGGGTCAGGGCGTGGGCGGTGGAGAAGGGACTTGGCTGTGAAGCGTGCCATTTCAGGTGAAAGACCAATACAGATACGTTCTTACAGAAAAACTCGCTAATTTATTTCTCTGTTCACCTTTAAATAGATAAACTTATTTCATGTTTCAAGAAGTGTCTACATTTAAAGTAATTTGAAGGTGGACACTCAGTGAAGTGAAAAGTCTTTACTGGTGCACATATTTTGAGAATTTCTTGATAGTTTTTGACATCAGAGATGGCTAACTAGGCATACTATTGCAGCAAACACATAATTGTTCTTGTTTTGGGTGACTCAGGGAGAAATTAAAATGTTCTGGTGGGCTTTGGTGGCTTCATATCATGCCAAAATATTCCCCCCCCCGTCAGCCAGACTGAAAGGACCATCCCTGTGTCATCCCACACACGGCTGGGCTGGGCCTTCTGGGACTCCTGGCTGAGGACCCTGCTGCTGGGGAGAAGGGAGCTGACTGCCCGCTGTTTTCTGTTTAGTCGCATGAGTGTTTCACCATATCATTACTGAGTGTCCAGCTTCTTAAAATATGTCTGTGAAGTGTTCATTACCTTAATTTATCTCAGGTGGATGAAATTACTTCCATGCTTCATAATAGCAACATAACGTAGCAATGACAAAGGGGGGCTCTAGGTGGGTCTGGCTTCAAACCCTTGCTCTGCCTTGACCTCCCTCCCGTGACCTGCGCCCTCAGTCCTGGGCCTGTCCTCTAGTTAATACACTTAATAACAGTTACCACTTCCTGGGGGTCATAAAGGTTAGTATGATCTGTGCATGGAAACTGGCACAGGTCCTGGCATAGAGTAAGTATTCAGTAAGTGCTAAGTATAATTATGATTCTAATTATTTTGGTACTGCACCTACTTCAAAATCATATTTTATTTCCTTTTCTAAAGTCCCAAGTCAGTACAAATAATAAGGGTTGTTTAGAGATTTCCTCCTGTTCACGCTCATGAGAACTCATTTTGAAGATTTATTTTTTTCATAATGCTGCTTCCTCAAACCCCTCTGGCTTCCCATCTCCCAGACCATAAATATTTGTCAGAGCCAAGTTGATTATTTATCAAAATACTTTGGATTTGTTTTAATTGCAGTTTAAAGAGCTTTTCATACTACACTGGCTTGTAAAAGTGCCTCAGAGTTAAAAATGAAGTTAATTTGAATAAATCCTCCAGCTTTTGCAGCTTTATGTATAACTGTCATAATCTGGGAAGAAGAGCATTTGTCAGATGGTCAAGACTTTCAGAGAGGAATCTAGTGTACACTGGTTTGTTTAAACCAGGATAGGTAATCTGTCTCTGTTTTCACTTGTTCTCATAAATTGGAAGGAACTTCAAAGCGAAGCAACACTCTTTGCACTTTGCGCCCCCCCCCCTTTCAGGAATGGTATCCCTGAAGAAATGGTCCTGTTATGAGAGAGGCTTAGCGTTTCTCTTTCAAAGAAAACCATCATTTTTCTAAATAAACTGTGCTGGTTTGATGCTCTTTTCTCTACTTGAAACACATTTTCCCACCCGAGCAGGGTATTTGCAGTGGAGTGATTCTGGTCTCTTTGTTCTCCCTGTCTGATGTGCCTCTGATAGCGGATGGTTTCTCGCTCCTTGGGTGCAAATCCAGACGACCTGAAGAACCCAATTAAAATTAGTATTCCACGCTACGTCCTCTGCGGGCAAGGAAAGGATGAGCACTTCGAGTTCGAGGTCAAGGTGAGTGTCCCTGCTCCACCCTCTAGAGAAACGAAGGTTTGAGGCTGTGCGGCGCGGTCTCTGTCGCTGTTTTCCTGGACGGAAGCCACGCTCCTTGTGAATATCTTGTTGTGTGAGGTACAGGTCGTGCCCTTCTAAACCCGTCCGTGAAGCCCTAGCCTGGACTGTAGCACGTGGCGGGAAGTCATCTCATAGAAGGTGGTGTTAGGTGATCAGCTGCGTGTTGCCCAGGACTTCTCTAATTTCTGCCCCTAAAATGTTTTGCACCCTAGAAAACCCCACAGTCCTGAGCAGCCCAGGACAATTGGTCACCATGCCCATGGGCTTAGGGTCAGTTTTCTTCTGTATAAAAATGGGATTAATAATATTAATGTCTCAGGGATACCAGAGCATGAAGTGGTACATCCAGGGGCTAGTGCACAATACATAAGGAAGCATAGCTGTCCCTGTGTCGCTGCTGCTGTTTCCATTGTCAATGTTTCAGAAGCTTTCTTAATTTGTTTCCAGTACTATTTGATTTATTCAACTTTCCAGGAACACATATGCCTGTTTTCTTTAGGTCATGCTTTCCTTATTAATGACTTGCATCTTATTTTAATTTGCTTCATTGACTTATAACACTTTATTAAGGGTTGTGGCCACCATCCCAGCTTAATGAATTCATGATAAATCACACTTCTTCATTTCAGGGATTGGCGAGGGTGTTGATAGGAAACCCAACTAGGGTCTCCAGTGGTAGGTATGCACGAGGGTGTTCGTGGAGGTGGCTTCATTCAGGTAAACACCAGACTAGGAATCTGGACACTGAGTTGTATAGATGTTGAGTGGTACTAAGTCATTCAGAGAGAGCCTCAGTGATCATCTCGCTGGTTAAGATGAAGAAGTTGGATGATTATAATGGTCTCCAAATTTCATCTTACCTGAGAAGAGCATTTTTGGAAAGAGAATCTTATGCAGAAGGACTCTGTAAAAAGCCTGGAGCTCTTGCAAAGGAGGGAGGGGGAGATGAGAGGAGGGAGAGGGATGGGATGGGGGAGGGGAGAGGAGGGAAGAGTAGAGGAGAGAAGGAGAGGAGGAAATTTCAAGGCCCCTTGAATGGCCTTGCATTCAAAATATTCTTTATACGAATGAGTCATATTTTGGGATGAAA
>CAUYRH010055107.1:0-17750 GCA_963574655.1 Perodicticus potto | reverse complement strand
CCCAGACACTTATCATCATTTGATTTTTGATAAGCCTATTAGGAATATAAATTCTCTTTCTTTCTGAGGCAAAAATCTTCCATATTCTCTACCCAATGCCGCATGAATAATGTGTTTTCCAATTCTGTTTGGAACAGGCACTTGTCTCAGCCCTGTGTAAGCACATGGCATTGTTGCCGCTAATAATGGAACCTGACGCAGTTCCTTCTCAACCCTTGGACAGTTGCTTTATGAGCCTGAGCAGGTCTCAGGGAACACTTGAGAAGAACCCTCTGCAGGTCTGTTCATTTCTTTCTGGGTTTAGCTCTCTTTCCTCTCTTTTCTCTGCCTGGACTCTTAGCTTTGTACCCTCTGCTCGGGGAGTCAACGAGCTCCCACCAGATGCTGCCCCCTGCACCACTGCCCGGGAACTAATGGCATTAAGCCAGGGCACTTGTAGAACCCTTTCATTTCTCATCTTTACGGGATTCCTTTCCTTTGTCCCCAAATAATAACTGTCTTGTAAACCACTGCATCATTTTTTGGTTGTTTCATGTTGTAACGTAAATTTGATGCCTATTACTCTATTTTGAACAGAAGTAAAAATTCCAACATATTTTTTAAATGAATAAAAGAATGAAAGAATTTGGAATAATAGTTTTACAAGGCTGAAGGAAACTCAGGCTCAATTACACTGACTACAACAACAGATTGTAAATTTTTGCTACAATAGATTAAGAGTTCGAACAGCCAGGCTGTCATGTGAAACATCAGGTGTCTGTGTTGGGGGTACAGCAACCTCTTCTGGAATAACAACTTTAAAGAGATGTGACCTTTGCAAGCTTCATGTGGCAAAAATTTCTGATTCAAAAGCAAAACAAGAATGGCCAGAAATTATCCACATACTACAATGAAATATTTTGAGTGTTTCGAAGAATGTAGTGAGCAAAACAGAACAGTTTTTAAATAAGCAACTGGAAGTTCTAGCATTTTAAGTGAAATAGTAAAAGACTTATGACCTTATTTTGTACCCCCGAAATCTTTGCACACATAATCATTTATTTATTTTATTTACATAGTTTTTACTTGAAAATTTTAATTCACGTATGTAACATAGTTTGGGCAATTCTCATATCCAAAATTGTCAGGAAAAGATACCATTAAATTATAACTAAATGAAAAGAGTTGTGGCCTCTGGCTTTTTTTTTTTTTCTGTTAAGTAGATATAGTGTACTATTTACTATATACCACACTTAGTAGAGCATAAGATATAAGTTTATGAATATTTGAAGAAGGAAGAATAAAATAAATTTCTCACTAATGTGATTATTTTCTACTTATTTAATATCTATCACAATACTTGGAATATACTAGACACTAAATAAATGTTTATTGATTGAGTGAATTAGTAGATGAGTCAGAACATAGATCTGTATCTAGGGGTTCTTTCTTTTTTTTCTTTTTCTTTTTTTGCAGTTTTTGACTGGGGCCAGGTTCAAACCCGCCCCCTCCAGTATATGGGGCTGGCGCCCTACTCTTTTGAGCCACAGGTACCACCCATATCTAGGGTTTTGAGCAATAAATGATATGAAAGGATTTTCTGATGAAAAATTGTAAAAGACTCCAAAAATCACAGTCTGATCAAAAGCTAGATATTGGGACTGATTTATTTGGGATTGGAAAGAGGAAGAGAGAATATGTCTGTAAGTACCAACTCACTTTTCTTAACTGTTCCACTTGAAATAATGCACAAAATTATTATTAAATAATTAAATATAAGGAGGTAAATTTCTTTTTTTTTTTTTTGCAGTTTTGGCCGGGGCTGGGTTTGAACCTGCTACCCCTGGTATATGGGGCCGGCACCCTACTCCTTGAGACACAGGTGCCACCCGAGGTAAATTCCTTTTTGCAAAGTTTTTTAGTGACATATTTCTCATATAGAAATTCTTTAGAAATAAGAAGCTATGGGCAGGGGAATGTTATGAGTAAAAGCAGAAGTGGATATCTTCACGGACCTGCCTACCCTCTACGGCTTTCTTTTATTAATGCCTTCCAATTCTACACACAAGACTCTGGCTCTGTTACTGACGCTGAGAGCAACAATTCAAGTTTTGTGTGCTATAAAGAACTGATCCTTCTGGCCCTATTTTTAATGGAGTTATCAAAATTATTTACTGATTTAATGTATGATTTTACAAAATGCTATTAACCAGGAGAGAGAAAAGAAAGGGGAAAAGGAGCATGAGGAGGAAGAGAAAAGGAGGGAGGAAGGGAGAGATGAAGAGAGACACAAAGACAGAGAGAAATGTCAAGATATCAAAACAGTAAGTTTCACCTTACTAAATGTAGAGTATAAATGTCTGTACACAATAACTAAGAAAATGCCATGAATTCTATGTCAACCAGTTCAATGAAAATATTTCAGATTGTATGTAAAACCAACACATTGTACCCCATGATTACATTTATGTGCACAACCATGATATAATAAAAAAAAAAAGAATAAAAAGAAAAGAAAAAAAAGATATCAAAACATACTGAAAGCCTATGGGTGTAATAGAAAACATAAAATCAAAGCATGGTGGAAATAGCACGAAAGGGAGGCTACGGTCTGCGCCGTCGATTATCACAGCCATTAGGCAAGCATGGTTACTAAGTAAGCATTTGCCATTTAACCAGTTCCAATTCAGATGTGCTAAAAATATAAAATATATACTAGATTTGGAAGACAGTATGAAAAACTTTTTTAAAGAATTTTATGTTAAATATACAGTCATGAGCTGCATAATGACATTTTAGCCAATGACTGCTCACATATGGGAGGTCTGACAATTAAATCTGTGAGTGTGCCACTGTGTGCTTACATTGGCATCACTACATGAATCGTTTGGTAAGGTCTCCTAATCTTGGTATATCAGTGTCTTACACCTGTGCTCATGTCCACGTGTGGCAGGGTCTTTCTGAGTGGCGTTTCATTACTGTTGTGTGGTTTTGAGTGTCCTTGTGAGAATGTCAGAGCTTGAGTTAGAGCACTGAATAAGCATGAAACTCTTGCTAAACTTGGCAAGAGTGGAAGTGAAACCAGAGACATTTTAGTTCAAGTTTATGGGGGTAATGCCATGAAGAAAATGACAATTTACAAAAGGATTAAACATTTTTGAGGGGAGAGAAAGTGTCACTGATGAAGAGAGGCTCGGGTGCACGGTAACAATCAGAACTGAAAAAAACATTGCAAAACTTTGTAAATTGTGCATCAAAATTGTCACCTGACTGTAGGAATTATAGCAGAACAAGTAATCTCAATAGAGCAACAGGAAAATCTTAACTGAAAATCTTGGCATGAGAATGGTGTGTGCAAAAGTAGTCTCCAAGGAGCTCACCCATGAAATATTGTCTGTGAAGGAGTTTTAAGCCAGCAAACAAATAACTGTACCGGAACATCCTCTCTAATCACATGGTCTGGCTCCTAATTGCTTTTTTCTTTACTTGAAGATAAAAGAAATATTGAAAGGAAGACATTGAGGACATCAACAGTAATAGGATAAAACTCTGATGGTCATTTCCAGAAAAAGAATTCTGAAATTGCCTTGAAGGCAGATTAGGAGCTGGCATCAGGATAGTTACCCAAGGGGGGGGGGGTCTCTCAAAGGTGAACATAGGGATATTCAGCAGGAAGGCATGTAGCATTTTTTCCAGTATTAGTTCACAAACTTAATCGTCAGACTTTGCACATAACAGTGATCCCAGAAGATTGTAATTATGGTATTTCTATAGTACCTTCTCTATAATTAGATATGATTAGATGCACAATCCTTACTATTGTGCTATAATGTCCCACAATATTCAGTACAGTCATATGCTATACAGTTTGTAGCCGAGGAGCAAGAGGGTAAGTCATAAAGCCTGGGTGTGTAGCACCATCCAATAGGGTAAGCCATACAGCCTAGGTGTGTAGAACCATCCAATAGGGTAAGCCGTACAGCCTGGGTGTGTAGAACCATGCAGGTTTGTATACGTCCACTCTATGATGTTCTAATAGTGACAAAATTGGCTAATGTAGTTCTTAGAACATATTCCTATCAAGAGATACATGACTGTACATCCAAATTATGTTTGAGACACATTAGGGTAAAGAAAGTAACTGTTTAAAATAAGTTTACTGCCTTTTTTTACTTTTATGGTGTGGTAATTAGAAAAATGTAAAATTTCATAAGTGATTTGCATTTATGACTCACATTGTATTTACACTGGATAGCACTTTTGTAGAGTTTTCTTCTTAATCTGCTTAATTCAGAGACTTCAGCATAATCTATGGACTCTTTCTCAATGAAATGCATAAATGCCCTCACAGACAAAATTATGTATATAACTATAAGGATTTTTCTGATATTCAGACCTGCTTATAGGCCTAAATTAAGCATCTCTGTCACAGAAAGGTCACCATCATCTCACCAGGAATGTTATTTCTGAGACCAAATAAAAAAAAAAATCTTCCCTGGGGTTTCATCAAGCTCTCAGGCCCAGGCATACACAAGAATAGGGACGTAAATGATTTAAGCATTCTTACAATTCCCAAATGATCATGATTTCTTTACCAGGCGTTTTCCTCCTAGCTGGTACTTGTTCGGTTTGGAAAGTATCTTTATATGTATAATGCTTTCCTAACATCAAGTCAGCCTCCTGAGGGTAGAGACTTCCTTTGTCTACTTTATGCTTCAAAAGCTGCTTGCATGCGTGATTTTTCCAAGCAAATAAAAGTAGCCATAGCTACCAATATGAGTGATGTTTCAAATCCCATTTAGCTTCTGGGATCATGTAGTCCAGATATTTAGGGATTAGATTTTATAGACATAAAATTACAACTGTGAAAGAAATATGAATTATTAATGCATAAGCAAATCAATAGTGGCAGACAAAGTAAGATTATCAGCAGTAAACGATCTACTGTTAATTTGATTGTGATTAGATGCAAGTTGCCCAAGTGACAGTGTCACCTCTGAACAAGCCTTTCCATAATGAACTGGAAATCAAAGTAAGAGCTAACCATGTGAAGGAGAGTTCTACTAGAAAAATTTGATTGTTTGGGCTATCACTGTCTCAAGATGAAATGCAAGAAGTACTAGCACAATTGCATGACTGCATGTCCTAGAATAAGGACTTACAGAAATTTTTGTTTGTTTTGTAAACACTCCTCTATTTTCTTACATAACTACATAATTTTTCACAGATTATAGCTACTTAATTGATTAAGGCAGTTATACTCTTTTCTTTACAGAAACACTTTTGTTTTCTGCAAAATGTATAGTACCTCATCCCATTTTCAATATTAATTTTATTCAATTATATTCTTTTAATTCTATTTTAAAAATTAGACACACTAAATGAAAAAAAATATTTAAACAAAATGGTAAATATTAGAAATGCTACAAAAAGCCAATAGGGAAAAATGCCTTGAAAAATATATATTGAAGAATCTGGTCTTGAAAAATATGTACCTTTGGGCACCTCAATTACGCAGAGAAAACAAGAAAAACCAACATCAGGAAAGTCAGTATTTTCCATTATTTTTCATGACATAGGACATAGTACTTGGCAGTATTTGTAAACTCATTAGGGCAAACCAGAAGTTGTTAGTAGGTCAGAGGTAACCAATGAGCTCTAATTTTCCCAGGCTCTGCCTATGAGACCTCTAGCCTGAGGGTTTCAATATCATGACACACTTAAAACTTATTTGTGGTATAAACATTTATTTAAAATTGCTGATGTATGGCATATCTTTCTGTGGCACTGCTTCCTAAGAGATCTGTTTTTGTATTTTTCAGAGTGGATGGACTTTTACTTTATTGTAACTGTAAGATTCCATTATCTGACTTAAAGGCAGCCATCTGGAGGCAGATTAGCAAATATAAAATACCCTAATATGAGAACTCTGACACACACACAGACACAAGAGATGTCTTAAACCATGAATTGTCTGGCTGACTAAATCACAAACCCTCTCCAAGAGGTTGAAGTGAGACTTACAGATAATATATAAAGTGGTGTTTAAAAAAAAAAAGGAGAGGGTCTATTACGATAAAAGCAGTACAAGTCATAAGGAGATAGAAAACGCAGGTAAATATGAGTCATGGGAGAAAATAAAAGATAAAAAGGTCAACAGCTCAGCAGGAAAAACAAATTAGTAGGAAAAATAGCAGAAAATGGCACACCAAGTCAAGAAAGTAACATATTTTCTCGAGAAAGAAATAAGCTGGGCTTTATTCCACAGCATGAGTGAGTAGACTCACCGCTGAGTTAGCAGAACTGCTCTCGGATGGCCAGAGTTACTGTTGACCCCGAAAGGCCACGGTGTTCCCATTCTACCTGGGGTCTGAGTTCCCCTTTATTAGGTGAGTGAGCACTCACTCTACTTAATAAGCCCTTGCCTTGGTCACTGAATGTTAGCAAACAAGGTGTGAGCTGAGGCATGAAATGTGCTTGTATATTGGGACTTTCTGTAGGTCTTCTCTGGAGCCTTGAGATTGTTGTATGAAAAAAAAAAAAAAACCACAGACATACCAACAAGAAGATGAGACCAGCGCTCAGCTGAAGTCTTTCATGCTGCGTGGTATATGGGGCATTATCGAGGCTCTTGCAGCCCTAGGTGAGCTGACTTAAGAACCATCCACTTCGCCCAAAGAACTGTTGAGAAATAATGAGATGTGTTGTTTGAACCCGACTTCTGTGAATTGCCATGTCCAACATTTTTGACTTTGTGAATCATATGTCTCCATCTCAAGTATTCTGCTCTGTTGCTGCAGAAGACAGCAGCCCAGTCAACAAATAAACAAACATGACTGTGCATGCCAATAAAACTGCACTCAAACTTAACTTACAGCTCCAGTGAAAGTTCAATTTCCATAGTTTGCTGACTCCTGTTTGAAACTAGGATGTTTTAAGGTGGTTTGTTACACAGAAAAAGCTAAAAGATACACTAATTTTATTGTGGTTTCTTTTTCCATCTTTCCTGTCTAGTTAACTACCTCTACTTGGCTTGTGGAACTTAGGAGAAGTATCATTTTGGAATGCCCAAAGGTATAGATTTTGGGATGAGACCAATCTGAATTTGAATCCTGGTTCTCCGACTTACTACATGTTGAGATCTGAGAAAGTTATTCTGTCTTAGATTTAGTTTCTTAATCTATAAAATATGCCTGGAATATTTTATAGATACTTTATCTAATTTTTAAACAATATATTAATTTTTAGATAATTATAATAAAGTTACATATTATGTCATTACAGTCTTATTACCTTTACTCCAGTTTAGAATAGATTCTGTATATACTAATGTGGTATTTTATGTGGACTCCTATAATACCACTTACTTTATTATATATGAATTGTTAAGTTTTTCTTGTCATTAATTTGACCAAAAAAATAAAAATAAAAAGAATTAACTCACCATTAAGACGTACATTTCTTTCTTTTTCTGATGATTCTTTCTAAGAGGACACTCAGTTGCTGCCTCACTCCTGAGCTTTCTCCGCCCTTTGCTAAGCTTGAGATACTGAGCTCAGTTCCTGCTTTATTCCTTTTGGAGAGGGAACACCCTCTGAGAACACTCATCTGCTGCTCCCTCAGGCAGGACCTGTCCAAAACTTATGATCGGGTTAGTATATCTGTCCAGTTCTAGAACTCATTATTAGGTATTAGAAAGCTACATCTGTCTCTCACATCCGTTTGTATCTTTCAACCTTGGTTCTTTCATCTCTGAAAGTTTAATTTTGGCTTTCATCAGTCTGGTTTCCTGTTATTTTTCTCAGTTAATTCCTATCTCACTCGTGAAACAGAGACAACTGTTATTAAGTCTCTTCAAGATGTGAACATGCTTAGGGGATAGTGAGCAACCCCTGTAGGGAAAAAAGGTAGTGCTTCTTTCTAACTCTAGGTCAGTAGAGTGGCTGCCAAAACACAGATCATAAGTATCCAGGTTGTTTGCAAAAACAAGGATGGGCATTGCACCCTTTGCTAGCTACTTGTTGAACTGCACAAATTTGTATGACAGCCCTATGCATCTAATCTGAATGAACATGAGAGAGTTCTTGAGAGAACCCTACATGGGTCCTGAAGAGCCTTTGAGTGCAATTTAGGTTAAAGAAAAGGACTGAGGGCTCCCTGGAATAGACCTCATTGGCACTAGAAGGACAGGCTGTCCGTCACATGCACGGGTTTCCCCATGGGCTAAATGGGCCAGCAAGTCTGTTCTCTGGGCATGCGTTTCCCAGTAGAAACTGCTTAGGGGAAAGGAATTAACAAGGACCATCACGGCATCTGAAGAGTTGTTCATGAAGCTAGGCCACGGGCCTTGCCAAGGAGCAAGATTCGCATAGGAGGATTTCCAAATAAACCAAACATGTGTTTCAAGGCTCCTAATAACAGAGCCAGTCAACTGCCAAAATCAGGAACGACTGAGGAAGTAAGACTTCTTTTCTTGGTTTTCTTTCATCTCTTTTCCTCCCCTTCACAACTCTATACCCTACTTGAGAAAAAAAAAACAAAGACCTAAGAAGAAATAGAACATAAATAATAAAAGAACTAATCAAATGGGCCCTCTTCCCTCTGAACTTCAGACCTGGAATTAGCTAGAGAGAAAGGAAAATAAGTTTAAACTAAAGCAGACTTTAACAATACTCAATGAAGATATTATTCTTTCAACTAAAAGAGACCAGAGTAGAACATGAAAGAATGTTTCCCGATTTTATCTTCCTGAGTATAGCTCATTTAATAATCAATACAATATATAGGTAGAAACAAACATTAATTGTTAGATTTTCTCGTTAAATAAGATTAGGTTGTTGACATTATATTTAATAGGAAGACAATAAACACATTTCCAGCCTTTTTATGAGCAGAAAGAAAATTAGAGCTGATTATGACAGGTCAGTAAAATGAGTTTATTCAGTCTTATGTAACGTATAAAAAATAATCTTCATTACTTTTCTATAAACACCAAGATTATCTGACCTTGCAATAAAACTAGAAATGAATCAGCATGCCAGCCACAAATTCAACAATTTATATGTTTTAAAAAAATACAAAGAATGTATGTCCTTAGAAGATGAATTATATGAAAAACTTAGTGTTACCCTCTTTCAGTCTGTAGAAATAATAGCTAGATTCCTTCCTCTAGCATACCATATTCTTTAAAAATCATGATAAGGTTTCTCTACTTAAATAGCTATTTCTAATGTGTACATTTATCCTTAAAGGATTTTGCAAACAAGTTTGTTTTCTTCTTCATATGTTTGTTATACATACACTTCTTATAGCATTTCTGGGTTAAATTTTTCATCACAATATTTTGTCACTGCATTCTCATTTAATACAAAACCATATGACTTCTGAAGTGGTCTACAATAATTTAAGTATCCCTAAGCACACCATTTCTCTGACTACATGCATTTTTTATATCTAACTCTTATTGTAATGCTTATGATCAATAAAGGTGCTTGCTCAGAAGTAGAATAAATTTATGAACTATTAATATTTTATGTCCTGGGCCTTAAATCATTGACCACTTTCAACCTAAATAAAATTCTTTTGTGCTCTGTGTCAGGTTATAAAACCTGAGAGCAAAACATCAACAAAATCATTCTCATTTGTAGTAGTTTCAGAAAAATTACTTCTCCATAGATAAAACCATGTCTTATCCAATTTATTTCTGTTGAAAAGTCATTTTGAAGGAAATGTTTAGATTATTTTTAGGAAATCTGGATGGGAATTTTGGGCCTGGAGGATGGATTCTCATTCCTAAACATGCAACAGTCCAGCTAATTTAAGAAAAATAGTAATAGTAATTTGATAAGGAATACAAGGAAATGCTCATAATAAACAGCTCAGAATGCCACAAAACAAAGCCCAGAAGTTGCTAAAAGCAAAACATATCCACACACATACAAAGAAAGAAGAAAAAGGAATAAAGGAATTATGTGAGCTCAGTGTTAGAACCACAACCCACTCAATAGAAATAGACCAGAGAGCACGTCATTGCTGGACTATAGCTATTTCAAGCCACCACTGATACTTACCCCTGGACACCACCCATTGGGCCACCTCCAGCACAGCTCTGCAACCCTCATGTCACTGCTGCCACTGTCAGCACCACGCAGTGCAAACTCTAACTTTCCACACAATCTGGACTGGGGCTTAGCCTTTCAATCCCTCAGTGAAGTGAATAAAATGTAGGTAAAGGTCTAATTGGATGACTGTAAGACATCTTTTCACAATTTGACACTTTGCTTTCCAAAGTCTAAGAAAGCAAGTATCCTGCATCTACATCTTTAAAGTCCTCTGAGCTGCTGGTTGCTCCTAGCAACTGTTGAGCACATGGGTCTTACAGGCTCTATTCCGACCAACCCAGAGGACCAAAGCCCTTCAAGGTGCTACAGGGTGGGACCCTGTCCTCCTTCCTGACTTCTGGATGGCCTCTTCCTGCCCTTGACTTCTCCATCAGTGCCCTACCTCACCCACCCACACCCACACCATGCTCACACCATTTTCACTATTACTTTGCTAGCCTGAGCCAAAGTCCTAGAACTTATACACACTGATGGAACAACTTGTACAAAGGGTCAACTTGCCATCTCCCAAAACATTTGAAATTAGCATTTAGAATTTTTCCTTTGTCATTTTTATATGTGTTATGAGGTATCTGTGGGAGATGGGGGTAGTAGGAATTGAGATTAACTTTTATTTTGTATTTATTTATCATTTTACTAATTATTTCATGTTGACTGTAAACACATTTTAAAAACCTGCAGATAGGTCATAGAAGAAAATGAACTTCCCTATGATCCTACCACTCAGAGATTTACCTCTTTTTTTCTTTGAGACAGAGTCTCACGTTGTCACTCTTAGTAGGGTGTCATGGTGTCACAGCTCACAGCAATCTCAAACTTTTGGGCTCAAGTGATTCTCTTGGCTTAGCCTCTCATGTAGCTAGGACTACAAGAGCCCAGCACAATGCCTCGGTATTTTTATAGATGGGGTCTTGCTCTTGTTCAGGCTGGTCTTGAACACATGAGGTCAAGCAATCCACCCACCTTGGCCTCCCAGAGTGCTAGGATTATAGGCGTGAGCCACTGCACCTGGCCTGAGAGATTTACTGTTCACAGTTGGTTCTGTGGCCTTCCGACTTTATCTGTGAAACAGAAATGGGATTGTGGTATATGCACTGTTTTGAGATATGGTTTTAAAATTTAATATCTACTGTGAACATTTTTGAAATCAATATACATATGTTCAATTTATTGATCTGTATTAATTTATTTGCATGTAACGTTAATTCATGTTTTCATTTTTGTGGCTAAATTATATTTCATTGAATGCATTAAATCAGGCTTTGATTGCATTTTGTGGTAATGAAGCCAGATTTTCATGCAGCTTCATGATAATCCTCGTTCTGTAACTTCTCAGTACTCCTAGCAGCAGACTATCACAGGTGTCCCCATGAAAATGACTCTCAGGCCGTGGTGGTTATATAAGCTCATTGTGAGTGTGACACAACAAACTTACAATGTGGTGGCAGGCCTGTCTTCCCTCCCCTGTGAGAGTTTTTCCCTCACACTGGACCACTTACTTCTCTGTCCAGTAGTAGAGAATCCCTCATTGGAAGTAAGCCACTGCCAAGTGCTTGTCTTGGTTAACGCTTTAGGTAAAGGCCTGCAGAAAGAAGGATCCATATATGATGGCCCTGGAGCAAGGCAGTAAGGAGGTGTGAGATGAATCAGACGGAGAGAAAAAGGACAATGAGAATGACTGAGGTCTTGGAAGCAACAGAGGCTGAGGGCTGGGACACCGGGGGCCAGAACACCTTGTAGGTCACTTTCTTCGTTGCTTGGCATGTGGCCAGTGAACTAATCTCCCTGGACCTTGGTTTTCTCTTCAACATTGGAATATAACTATCTGGCTTTCAAGTTATGGATAGGATCAAAATAATAAAATTAAAATATATATATATAAAAAAGAAAGCAAGTATCTTATCTATGGAAGACAGGATGCCAACACAAAAGGAAATTCCAATGTCAAGGAAGTGAAAAAGAAAAGTGTATCTCAAGTACTGTTGAACCATCTGTGAGAACTTTATGGTTGGAGATAGATGATAGATAAGTAGACAGATAGATGATAGGTAGATGATGATAGATAGATAGATAGATAGATAGACTATAGATAGATAGATATTGAGTAGTGGTAAGAATTTGAGGTTTAAAGCAAGACTACTAGACTTAAGTGCCAGTTCCTCATCTCAATGGCTTTGTAGCCTTAGCAAGTTTTATAAACTTGGTCAGATTTGTAATATTTCTGTGGTTCGTTCCCCTCATCTTTAAAATGGGCTTGATAAGGATTTCTGCTTTCTATTATTATTTTAGAGATTTAAATGACAAGACTTGTGTGAAGTATTTATTACACTATAAGTCTTCAATGTAAGTTAATATTATTAATATTGATATCTCCCATTTTCCTTATTTTTTTATTTTTGAGGCAGAGCTTCAAGCTGTCATGCTGGGTAGAGTGCCATGACATCATGGCTCACAGAAACCTCCAACTCCTGGGCTTAAGCAATTCTCTTGCCTCTGCCTCCCAAGTAGCTGGGACTACATGTGTCCGCCACAACGTCCGGCTATTTGGGGGGTTGTAGTTGTCATTGCTGGATTTGAACACGCCAGCTCTGGTGTATGGCTGGCACCTTAGCCGTTTGAGCTACAGGCAGCGAGCCCATTTTCCTTATTTAACAGAACAAATTTTTTCATCATTGTGCATACAAATAAGAGATATAACTTTATGTTATATGTATAAAATAGAACCTTTCACCTGGAGGAGTACACAGTGAGCTCTTTTATCGAGTCAACGCTGTCTTCTGTCTGGACTCATTCCCATTCTCTTCTTCGTTTCATATCCTTATCCTCAGGAGTCCATTCAAAGCCAGGTTCCCACTCTATAAACTCCTCTAAAATCACCCTAAAGCATAGTTGAAGTTTCTATTTCTAGATAAGTGTAAATACTATAATCTTTTTAATATTTAATTTCAAGTATTGGTTTATTTCTTTCTTTCTTCCCGTTCCAAACTCTTTGAGGCAGCATCACTCAGTGATAGAGTGAAACAATGGCTCAAATCTTTTAGTAATTACTTGCATAAATTTGGAAAAGTTAATTAACTTCAATTATTTATTTTTCCCACTTTTTATTTGTATTAAATCATAAATACATAAATCATGTATACATTAATGCATTTATGGGGTACAATGTGCTGACTTTATATATAATTTTGAATGCTTACATCAGACATAGCCTTTACTTCAATTTTCTTTCTGATAGTCTGTAAATTGGGAATAATAATAACTACTTTGCACAGTTGCTATAATAATGAAATATATGTGTATATAAGCATATATACACAAATATATATATATATATATATATGTCTCTGTGAGTATCTATGTGGGTAACTAGTATAGTTGTAATTACTCAATTGATGGTGCTATGATTATTTTTATTATACTATTAATATATGTTTTGCAGAATGCCTGAAGCATAATAGGCTTCTAATAACTACTTACAAAAATGAATGAAAACATATAATAGTAAATGCAAAACATATGCCTATAAAGTAAGTCAATTTTTTGCATAATGGACATGCACATCAATCAGATCTCTCCAGCTAATTTAAGAAGAGGTATATTTATACGCCACACTGTTTCTCTTATCTTATTTTCTTCAGTTTCAAATCAAAATTTCCACAGCTGCATCTGACTGGTAGAATTTCAATTTAATTAATCATTTGTTCATTAATTCATATGTCAAACATTTATCATATGCCAGTCATACATTTGGTGTTGTGGATAAAGACCTCATTAAGTTTATATTCTGAGTCAAGAAAGACACAAATTAAAAGTACATAAATGAGTTGCATGGCATATGAGATGAGAAAGATTTTGGGAAAGAAATATGTAAGCAAAGATGATAGTGCCAAGGGAGGGATATTGTAATTTGAAAGTACAGAGTAAAATTAACTGAAAAGGGGAATTTGAGCAAAGAATTAAAGTAGGTGCGAAACAGGCCATGAAAATATTTGTGGGAAAGGTGTGTTAGGTCTTAAAACAGACAATGCAAAATCCTGTAAGGAAGAATGTGCTTAGTATTGGAGGAACATTGTGGACCCCAGCAAGGCAGGACCAAGCAGGGCAGGGGTCCGAGGTGTTGAGTAGTTGAAGAGGTCGGACCACACAGGATCTGTGAGCATCCACTGGGTCTTTGATTTTAACTCTAAGCAAGATGGAGAACCATGGGAGAGTTACGACCTCAGGGTGATACAATCAAACACGTGTTTGAACATGATCCCTTTGTCTGATGCATTCAGAGTAGATGGAAGGG
This sequence comes from Perodicticus potto, assembly GCA_963574655.1. Lineage (NCBI taxonomy): Eukaryota > Metazoa > Chordata > Mammalia > Primates > Lorisidae > Perodicticus > Perodicticus potto. The sequence goes on along the minus strand of CAUYRH010055107.1, from coordinate 3,359 downwards.
GGACAACCAAGAGCAGATCCGGAAGGCAGTTAGGAGGCTGTGCCAACGACTCTACTGAATTGTGACGGTGCTGCATCATAGTTCAGGGAGGTGGAGAGCAGTAATGCAACTCCGGGCATATTTTGAACCCAAAGCTTATAGGAGTTTCTGCTGGGAAACAAGTAAGTTTTACTGGAATATTTTGAAGTTCTTGAATGAGCAACTGGAAGGATGAAATTGCTACTAATTGAAATGACAAAAGGTAAGAAAAATAGCAGAGGTGAGGGGAAAGGAAGAATCAGTAGTTTTTGTCATTTGTTCTTTGGTGAATTATACTAAGTGGGAGATGTCTACCAGAAACGCAAGTCAAGATGTTGAATGAGCAGCTGCGTGTGAGACCTGAGGTCAAATGGCTCCATGCCGGAAATGCACATTTGGGAGTTTTCAGGGAATGCATCATTTTTAAAGTCACAGGACAGGATGAGATCATGAAGGTAGAGAGTGTAGGCAGATTTAAAAAGAGGTTGTGAAGACGACCACATTGTGTTAAGTATCACAAACTGGGGACCTGAGGCCACAGAAATCTACTTTCTCAGTGTTCTGGAGGCTACAAGTCAAAAATCAAAACGTCAGCAGAACTATGCTTGCTCCAAAGTTCAATGGAGGGAGCTTATTTTCATGCTTCTCCCAAGTTCAGTGTCCTCACTTTCCATCACTTGCATTTCCGCCTGTTTATTTACATAATTATCTTCCCTTTGCACCTTCTTCCGCTCGTATGAGAGCACAGTTATTGGTTTAGCAAGCACCCTAATTCAGGGTGACCTTATTTTAGCTAATTATGTCTGTAAAAATACTGTTTCTAAACGAGATCACATACTTTTAGGATGTCAGGTTCCAGGTGGGCACAAATTTCTAGAGAACATGCTATGCAGCTCAGTACATCAAGTAAAAGAAGTGTTTAAGAAGGCTAATGAATTGTGCTATATGTATGCCATGGAATACTATGCAGCCTTAAAAAAAGATGGAGACGTCACCTCTTTCATGTTTACATGGATGGAGCTGGAACCTATTATTCTTAGCAAAGTATCTCAAGAATGGAAGAAAGAGTATCCAATGTACTCAGCCCTACTATGAAGCTAATTTATAAGGTTTCTTATGAAGGCTCTAACCCAACTATAACCCAAGAATATGGGGAAAGGGGCAAGGGAGGGGAGGGGAGAGGTTGGGTTGGAGGGAGGGTAATTGGTGCGGCCACACTTATGGTGCATCTTAGAAGGGTACAGGCGAAACTTACTAAATTCGGAATACAAATGTCTTCATACAGTAACAAAGAAAAAGCCCTGAAGGCTATGTTAAACAGTTTGATGAAAACATTTCAGATTGTATATGAAACCAGCACATTGTACCCCTTGATTGCACTAATGTACGCAGCTATGATTTAATAATAAAAAAATTAAACAAAACAAAACAAAACATACAATGTATGCAATTTAAAAATTACTAGATGGGTTTAGCAGATTAAATCACATAGAAGAAAAATGTCAGAGGATTTGAAGATAAAGTAACAGCAACTAAGAGGCTATTTCATGGGGTTGGGGCAACCCTGAAAAAGTAAATAAAAAAGATTCAAGGACTTGTGAAAATATTGTAAGATAATGTAATGTCTAATGTGTACAATTGAAGTCCAAGAAGAAATTAAGAAAGATTAAGTCACATTTTTGGAAAAAGGAATCATGGGAAAATGTCAAGATTTGATGAGAAATATAAATCCAACAGTCCCAAGCAGTTCAGTGATCACAAATAAATTAAATATAAAAATGACACAGCATAATGAAATTGTTTTACCAGTGATACAGAAAAAAGTTAAACCAGAGGGAGGAAAAGGCTTTATATACAACAGAAGAATTAGATTAGTGCATTGATTAGTACAATGATTAGTACATTGTTGTCAGGAATGATGCAAATCAGAAAATAATGGAACAACATATTTAAAATGTTACAACACAAAGCAACAACAAAAAAACAGTTACCCTGTAATTCAATAGTCAGAGATATCTTTTAAAAATTAAAGTGGGCTTGGCACCCATAGCTTAGTGGTTAGGGCTCTGGCCACATGCACTGGGGCTGGCGGGCTTAAACCCAGCCCAGATCTGCTAAACAAGAATGACAAATAACAACAACAACAACAAAAATACCTGGGCATTGTGGTGGGTGCCAAGCTACTTGGGAGGCTGAGGCGACAGAATCACTTAAGCCTAAGAGTTTGAGGTTGCCGTGAGCTGTGACGCCATTGCACTCTACTGAGGGCATACACAATATGTTAAAGTTAAAGTGAAATAAGAGCCTTTTAAGCTAATGAAAAATGAAAAAAATTTATTGCCAGCAAATCTTCAGATGATAAAAGTTAAAGGAACCTCCTCAAGATAAAGGGAAGTGATGCTTGGTATAAACTTAAATGTACATGAAGAGTGTAGGAAATAGTATATAAGTGGGAAAATATAAACTAATGCTTTCTGTTTGTAGTTGATTTGAAACATAATTGACTGTTTAAAGCAAAATGCAACTAATGGATGTGGAATCTTAACATATATGGAAGGAAAATGTATAACAATAGCACAAAGGGGGGAATAAACATATCGTTTTAATGTTCTTTCAGTTTATTTACATGGTATAATACTATTTTAATGTAAACTGTAATGAGTTAAAAATGCATGTTGTAAACCTAGCAACCAGTAAGAGCAATACAAAAATAAAGAGATTGATATAAAAAGCCAGTGGGGAAAAAAATCATGAAATATAAAAATAATTAATCCAAACAGTGAGGAACTGATGGCTAAAGAATAAAAAATAGGAGATAAGTAGAAAAAAAGCAAAATGGCAGAGAAAAGCCAATAATATCAATATTTGCATTAAAAGTAGATGAACTAAATTCCCTCATTAAAGCCAGAGATTGTCAGACTGAATAGTAAAAGTAAGGTACATCTGTATGGTGTTTATAAAACACATATTCAATGAAAAGATGCATATAAAAGTAGAAAGACAGAAAAATATATTGTGTATGCCACGTGAACTCTGTTCATTAGAAGAAAGCTGGAGTGACTATAATAATGTCAGACAATGGCTCGGCGCCTGTGGCTCAACAGGCTAAGGCGCCAGCCACGTACACCTGAGCTGGCGGTTCAAATCCAGCCCGGGCCCGCCAAACAATAATGACGGCTGCAACCAAAAAATGGCCAGGTGTTGTGGCGGGCACCTGTAGTCCCAGCTACTTGGGAGGCAGAGGCAGGAGACTTGCTTGAGCCCAGGAATTGGAGGTTGCTGTGAGCTGTGATGCCACGGCACTCCATCCAGGGTGACAGCTTGAGGCTCTGTCTCAAAAA